>PVKU01002528.1:0-222635 GCA_004027475.1 Anoura caudifer
TCTGAACCTCCGCTTTTTCCTGCCGCGACTCCGCCCCTCTTACCGGTCTGGATGAATCGTTGTTGGACTTCCAAACAGTTTGATTTTCTGAGATCTGGTTGTTTTCTTGTTTCTAAATCTTTGTTGTCCTTAATTTGGTTGTGAGAAGAGACACAGTGCGTCTGCCTATGCCTCCATCTTGGCCAGAAGCCCTAACATTTCTTCTTAAGTCTCTCTTGATTTTGTTATTGGATGAGACATTTGTAGACAAAAACCCTGAGTCCCCATTCACAAAATAAAAGGTTTTCAGAGCCCTGGTCTTAGTTTAACCTTTTTGGCTTTATCTTGTACTTTCCCATTGCCACATACAGGAAAGACCACATGTTGTGAAATTAGATAGAACTGGATTTTAATCCTGGTAATGCCAGTGTACTGATTTAGGCAAAGTGCCTAACATTTCTGAGCCCCATGAATTAACTGTATAAAAAGTAGCGTCTAACGTGATGCCTGGCACAGAGTAGATACTCTAAATGCTCGTTCCTTGTTTGTACTTTCCAGTCTCCGGTTTTGCTCACATCATTTGCCTTTGCCTAAAATATCTTAGTACTTTACTTCTTATCCTCCACCTTGCCCTTAAAATTCTCTTCATCCTTCAGGTCCCAGTTTAAATGTACTTATTCCTTGAAGCCTTCTCTTGTCATTCCACCTGGAGGATGAATTGGTCTCTCTGGATTCTTCTAGAAATTTTATCAGGTTGCTGATGAATTACTATTATGCTTGATATTGTTTTGAGCATGAAGTAGATCTGAATCTGCACTGAAACCTTCCCTCTGAATATGTACACCTAAGGTAGAGCCTTCCACTGACATAATGCTCACTATTTACGGATGGAAGTTGGTTGAGCTCTGATCCTTGTCCCTCTTGGGCCTTAAATTGATAGTCCTTGGATGGAAAATAAAGGCGCTTTTTAGAAGAACTGTCTTGAGTAAGTATCCATATTTCTGGTTCTCGCCGTTAAAAGGAGAATCTAATGTTTTGGCTTGCCGGGGGTATATATAGTGCAGGATGCTTGGGGAAGGCAATGCTTACCCGGAGAATTTCCCCTTCCCTGGAGTCAGTAATGATACACCTCTCTATAGTCCTAATACCTTTATTAAGACCTTGGACTTCTTCCACTTACATGCTGTTCCTTGATTATACCATTTAGACAGTGGGACCACCTGCCTAGGAATTAAACCAGCAGAGAAGAGGAGTAGTCACATTCTTCTAAAGACCCTTGTCTTTTCTCCTGGGAGGCCAAGTGAATTGAATTCTCTTTGTGGTTGTCTGCATCCAGTTACGTTGTGGTTGCCCTGAGAGTGTAGGACAGTGTGACATTGCCCAGTTTTGATCTGCCATACCTTGTCCTTTCCTCAGTGTATTAACTTCTTTCTCCACACTAAATTAATACTATTGTCATTTTTTAATGTAAACTTTTTAAATTTACTTTTTTTAATCCTCACCCAAGGGTATTTTTTTTATTGATTTTATTTTTTATTTTTTAAAAAGATTATTACTTATTTATTTTTAAAGTGAGGAAGGGAAGGAGAGAAATATAATGTTGGTTGCCTTTCGCATGCCCCCAACTAGGGATCTGGTCCACAACCCAGATATGTGCCCTGACTGGGAATCGAACTGGTGACCTTTCTGTTCCCAGGCCGGCGCTCAAGCCACCTAGCCTCAGCAGCCAGGGTTGTTCTTATTGATTTTAGATAGAGAACGGGGAGGGAAAGAAACATCGATCAGTTGCCTCCTGTGTGTGCCCCGACTGGGGATCAAACCTGCAACCCTTTGGTGTACTGGATGATGCTCCTATCACCTAAGCTACCCAGCCAGGGCTTTAACGTAAACTTCTTATTGACATATAATATACATATGGAAATATTCTGTATTCAGTTCAGTGAATTTTCACAAAGTCCATAGCAGTATAAACAGTACCTGGTTCTGTCTGGCAGCAGAACATCACTGCAACCCCAAACTCCCAGTCACTACAACTCTCCATCAACGGTAGTCACTGTTTTTCTGGCTTCCAACACCGTAGATCACAGTTTTGCCTGTCTTTGAGCTTTATGTGAATGGAATCACATGTTATGTACTTTATTTGCATCTGGTTTCTTTCATTCAACATTATGTTTGTGAGATTCATCCATGTTTGTGTACTTACAGTTTGTTAGAATTTTCCATCATGTGCATATATCACAATTTACATGTATTTATCCATTCTACTGTTAATGGACATATTGGGGTGTTTCCAGTTTCTACTTTATAAATAATGCTTCAGTGAATGGGAATCGAACCAGTGACCTCTAGCTTTGCATGAGGATGCCCAGCCAACTTAGCCACACTGGTCAGGGCTGTCTTTTTCATTTTAGCTGTTCTTGTGGGTGTTTGGTGGATAATGCATTGTGGTTTTAATTTTATTTCTCTGATGATTGGTAGGGTTGAGTATCTTTTTATATGTCTATTGGCTATTTCACTAGTGTGTTTTGTAAAGTGCCAGCTTGAGTCTTTTCTCTTTTTTTAAGTGACTAAACTACCTTTTCCTTATTGATAAATATTCTTAAAAATTTTTTTAAATTTAATTGTGATTAATTTTATTTATTTATTTCTTATTTATTTTTAGAGAGAGGGGAAGGAAGGGAGAAAGAGAGGGAGAGAAACATCAGTGTGTGCTGTCTCTCATGCACCCCACACAGGGGACCTGGCCCACCAGCCAGGGCTGATAAATATTCTTTATAATTTCTTTATTAAATATGTATTTGTATTACACATGCTCTCTGTTCTGTGACTTGCCTTTTACTTTTTAAGGGTATCTTGTTGAACAGAAATTTAAAATTTTAATGTAGTTGAATCTATCAGTATTTTTTTTATGGCTATACTTTCTGTGTCCTATTTAAGAACTTCCAAGGTAATGAAGATACTAGTCTGTTTTCTTTTAAATTTTTTTAAGCCTTTCATATTTAGAATTAATCTATCTGTGCCAGAAACTCTGTTGCTTTCTTTGTCTCCTGTCAGTGGTTCCTCCACTGGTACAAAGCCTGGACTCTCAGCTCCCTGCCCACGCCGAGAATCAGCAGACATACCCAGGATATAAGCAGCTGCAGATGACAGCTCACCTCTGTGAGATTCCATTTCTGGAGTTTTAGCCCCTCCAGTTCTTATTGGTACCTCTCTGCTGCCTTCAAAAAGATGATTTCTGTCCTTTATCTGACTTTTTATCTGAATGTTTTGTGTAGAAGCTCAGGTTTGCCACTAATTACTCCGTCTCTCTTAGAAGTGGAAAGGATCTCTTTAGTTTTTTAAACATGCTAAAGTCTTGCCCATTCAAAATATACCTAACCCTTCGTTGATCCTACATCTCCTTCTTAATACTTTATGTCGCCAACATAGTTGTTGCCTCTATGTTAATTTTTTTCTGTGATAATACTAAATCCAAAGGGCATTTCTGGTCCTCATTTTACCTTATTTCTTAGCAGTATCTGACTTTGTTGAACACTTCCTTCTGCTTGAAACACTCTCTTTTCTCTTGGCATTCATGATACAACTGTCTTGGTATTCCTCTTAGTTCTCTGGAGTTTTCTCTTTTACAGACCCCTCTTCTTCCTGTTCTGCAAATACTGGGAGTTCCCAAAGATTCGGGTCTAAGCTCTCTTCTCTTTTGGTTCTGTTCTCTTCCTCGGCAATCCCATCAAGATCATGCCTTCACTCACCTGGACTTAATGTTCTCACAGATTTACACCTCCATTTGAATACTCTTCAGCTGCTACTATACCCGGGATCCTAGCTGATGTCCTCATTGGGATGACCAAAAAGCGCTTTCAACTCAAAATGTCTCATAAAGAGTGTATGAGCTATCTATTCTACTGCAAAAGCAAGAAACTCAGATGTTACCCATACAAATTATTTTTCTTTACATATGTAGTGTGAGTCTTTTAAGTATCTCTTGAATCTGTTTGTTTCTCTCTATCTCAACAACTGCCTTATTAATACAAGCTATCCTCATTTCTTCCCTTTGCTCTCTGTAGTTACTTTGACCTTTTAGTTTCTCAGACATATAATGCTACCTCCTAGCAGAGTGCATTTTTGCATGCTGTTCCCTCTGCCTGCATTGCTTTCTCCCAAATTCCCCCTCTCTTCTAGGTCCTTTTTTACCTTTAGATTTCAATTCAGTCAGTACTTAGTTCTTTCCTGGCTAAAGTATTACCCCCTGTTGTATGCTGTCATGGCGCCATGAAGTTTTCTGTTGTACTTTTCATGATTTTTAAAATTAGTCACTAGATAGTAAACACTGTAAGAGTAGGGGTCATGTGTGTTTCTGTTCACCATTGTGGTCCCTAGTACCTCATATACTTCCTGGATCTCGTAGGCATCCATTAAATGTTTGTGAATGTGCTAATCACTCCTCTCCCCGCTCATAGCTGAGGTGAAACGTGTTGGAGATACACTCTTGGGGATGGCTACACAGTGTGTGCAAGTGAAGAACGTGGTCAAGACCTCACCTCAGACTCTGTCAAACCTCTGCCTGAAGATCAATGTCAAACTTGGTGGCATAAACAACATCCTGGTCCCACACCAGCGGTATGAACTCTGTTGCCCACTTGCCCTTTTCAAGCAAGGTACCATTCTGGGGATTGATGGAAAGATAGGATCCCGGCCCGGCAGAGTGAGTCAGGCACAAGGGAGAGAGGACCAAAGTGGGTGCCAGGAAGAGAAGATGCACCTCTTCACCATTTGTTTTCTCTTCTTTGTTCAGCTCTGCAGTCTTTCAACAGCCAGTGATATTCCTGGGAGCAGATGTTACACACCCCCCAGCAGGGGATGGGAAAAAACCTTCCATCACAGCAGTGAGTTGCACTCTCCAACTTCCTCATGTGGTTCTCATAGGTCTGAGCTCCCAAGACTACACATTCCCTTAGTTCTGGCACTTGACCCGTCATAAGAACTTTTACATCCAGCTGATCATCCTCATTAACCACTCCCTTGGTATCTTCATAAAATTAGCTAACTGTATGATGTCTTCTTTTTTTTCCCCCAGTGAGAGCAATGGGAGTGTAGGCTGTGGCCAGAGACTTGGCCCACTCTCCCTAACTCCTGCTCTGTGTTCAAGCTTATCTCTTTCTCTCCCTGCCCACTTTTGGGATATGATAGTGACCATGCCTCTTTTCTGAAATCCCTTTAAAGGGCATTACTTAGTTGCTGAGACTGTCCTTTCCTCTTTCCCATTCCTACCCCTGACCCACCTAGTAGATTAGTTATCTCTCTTATCCCTCTCTTAACTTCTCTGCTCCCTGTCCCCTAGGGGCTTCTGAACTGCTGGAGGGATCAGCCTTCCTTCCCACTACCATTTCCTCAACCTTCTCGTTTCTCTAGGCAGACTGGGATGCAGGGAAACCCTATTCTGTACATATCCCTATTTTTCTTGTGACAAATATCCTAGACTCTGGCCACTGTCCCCTTTGAAAATTATGTTACTCTCCCCACCTGCAGGAACACTTTTCACCATGGTTCCTGGGTAGATTAGCACTTGAATGAAGAGAAGACAAACTTGTGGCTAAGGGGTAGGGAAATCAAACTTATCAAGTACCTGCTATAGGGTAGACCTTGTGCAGGGTGCTTTATATGTATGTACTGTAACAGCACTGCACAGATGGTGTTCTTATTCTTACCTCTAGTTGAGAGGAGGAGAAAGATCAGATGGATTAAGTAACTTCAATGTGTGTGATAGAACAGAGATTGAAACCAGGACTCATTGAATCCCAAACCCTACTCATTTGATGACGTAGTTTTGTTTCTGAGAAGCCTTTGCCCAAACCCATAGCCTGATAATGTTGGGTGGGTGGAGGTTCTAGGGGCTTATCCTGTTTCTTTGATTGTCAGGTGGTAGGCAGTATGGATGCCCACCCCAGCCGTTACTGTGCTACTGTGCGGGTGCAGAGACCTCGGCAGGAGATCATTGAAGATTTATCTTACATGGTGCGTGAGCTGCTCATCCAGTTCTACAAGTCCACCCGCTTCAAGCCTACCCGTATCATCTTCTACCGAGATGGGGTTCCTGAAGGCCAGCTCCCTCAGGTAGGGCCCACAGTAGGTGGGTAAAATCTTCACATTGAGGCCAGAGGGCCTAATGCTAGCAGAGAGTACCGCTACCTTTCCTAAGCTATTAGCATTTGGAACTTGGCCAGGTGGAAGAGGTTTAGGAGCGGAGATCACAACTAACAGGTGGTATGTACAAGCATCTGTAGACCTTTCATCTTCTAATAGAAGACCCTCAGTGCCTGTTAGTAGTTGCTTCATGTTGAACACGGATTCTTTACACCAGTGGTTCTCAAACTGTAGTGTGAGTCAGAATCCTCAAGAGGGCTTGTTAAAATGTTTTGCAGGGCTTACCCTTAGAATTTCTGATTTAGTGAGTCTAGGATGGGGCACTAGAATCTATAGTTCTGCCAAGTTCCTTGGTGATGCTGTTTGTCTGGAGGCCACTGCTGTTGATCTCTCTTCATAATGTTCCTTCCATTCTTTGTGCCTGCCAAGCCTTCATATTTTGTTGTTTAAACTTGTAAACCGAACTAGTGTCCTTGACTGCCATTTACTACCGTAACTACCATTTATTGGGTACCTTTTATGTGCCATAAACTGTGCTAAGCACTTCACGTGTGTTCTGTTTAATGCTTATAGTAGCCCTATCAAATAATAATTATTCCATTTGACAGATGAGAAAACTGGGGCTTGGATATGTTAAGTGATTTCTTCAGTGTCACCCAAACTACAGGTGGTGGAACTGGGATTTATTTAGACAGATTGGTCTGGTTCCAAAGTCCATGCTATTAACCATTATGCTCAATTTCCTCCAAGGCATCCAGTGTTTCCTAGAATACCAGATACATTTATCATATCACTTCTCTGTTCAGAATGTCTAGTTCACATAGCCTTGGGTTAAAATTCAAACTGCTTAGCAAAGCAATCAGCTTTTATAAGCCCCTGCTAGGTTTTATATGCTTTACTTAATTATTTGTTTTAGTCTTCACAACAGCTTTGTGCAGCTGGTGTTATTAGTAACTTTAGTAGTTGTGGAGAAGATGAGACTTGAGAGGGGTTAAGTAACTTGCTCAAGGAACTACAATCAGATAAAATGTGGGTTTGAACTTAGTTTTAATTGACTGTAAATTCTATCCACTTCTACCATACAGTTTTGGCTCCTGATAACTGATATCCAAGGCCACAGGACAACTATTGCCTATGGTCATTTAACCTGTGGCTGCTTCTTTAGCTAGTCCATTTTCTTATAATCCTGCTTCTTTGTAGGACGGAATTTATCTACTCCCTCTGCACCTGTTTACTGAACTGTGTGTCTACTCTTCTCTGGTGGTACCAACTTTGCCTGCTTTTGGAGGTCCCAGGGGAACTCCTACTATCCTCCTGATACTGAAAGTGACCTTACTTTGGGCATTGGGATTTTGGGCATTGGGATTTCTCTGAACCTTGGTTCTCTGTCTTGATTTAGATCTCTCATTCATAAAAACCAGGTAAGTGCTCTCTGCTGATGCCAAAACTCCTAGCCAAGGTTTTATAGGAACATCTTAGGTGAACTGCATATAAGGCTTATTTTGGCAGAAAGGGCCCATCAGCTCTAATGGTTGTGTGTCAGCTTATAAAGGGAGACTAAGGGAAAAGCCATATTGTGTGTGTTGACTGAATTCTTCTTGAGTTCATTCATCCTTCTAAACTGAGGGGTTGCTGTTAGCTCAGAAAGATGGGTGAACTCAAGAGGAGCTGTATGTCCTTTGTCTCCCTCCTTAACCCTGTGCCTAGATACTCCACTATGAGCTGCTGGCCATTCGTGATGCCTGCATCAAACTGGAAAAGGACTACCAGCCTGGAATCACTTATATTGTGGTGCAGAAACGCCATCACACCCGCCTTTTTTGTGCTGACAAGAATGAGCGAGTGAGTGAGGGATTGAGGAAGCCATCTATACCCTCATCCATACTGTCTCCCTTCTCTTTTTTAAAAAAAATTATTTATTTATTTTTAGAGAGGGGAAGGGAGGGAAAAAGAGGTAAACATCAGTGTGTGGGTGCCTCTAGCGTGCCCCCTACTGGGGACCTGGCCCGCAACCCAGGCACGTGCCCTAGATTGGGAATCGAACTGGTGACCCTTTGGTTCACAGGCCAGCACTCAGTCCACTGAGCCACACCAGCCAGAGCCTGTCTCCCTTACCTTAATGTGGAAAAAAGCCCTTGAGATAAAATCTGGGGACTTAGTCCTTGGCCTGTTCATCCTCTCTGGCCCCTTCCCTCTAGCTCTTGTGGTCCTTCCTCTACCACTTCCTTCCCTTTGTTCCCCCCTTCTCCCCTCCTTCCCTTATACTTCCTCTCCCTCCTCCTAGCTCCCTGGCCTATAGACCCCATATATAGACCAGCTCCCAGAGAAGGGAAAGGGAACTACCATTTATTGAACTTCTCCTATGTGCCAGACAATGTACAAGGCGTCTTCCTCACAGCAGCCCTGTGAGGTAGGTACTATTATTACCTCCAGTTTAACCTCAGAAAGGTTAAGTGACTTGCTAAGATCACACAGCTAATAAATGGTGCAACTATCACTTAAAACGCTGTTCTGTGTGACTTTAGAAGCCCATTATTTCAAGACCCAATACCCTCTGGGAACAGTGATCCTCTGGGATGCTGGTGGAGTCAGAGTAGAATTGTGTTGGGGCCCTAGTTAGGGCCAGGCAGGTCTTGGGATCTTGGTTGTCTTTGTCTCTATACAGATTGGGAAGAGTGGTAACATCCCAGCTGGGACCACTGTGGACACCAACATTACCCACCCATTTGAGTTTGACTTCTATCTGTGCAGCCACGCAGGCATCCAGGTAGTTGGGCTATGTCCTGGGGTTTCCAACGGGTTGAAAATTAGTTGATTATCAGCACTGCCTCTAGAATATATTTGTCATCACTGAGTGGCATTCAAATCAGGATTGTTCGCTTAATTAGCCCTTTTACTGTACTTGAACAGAAGTACACTTTGAATATCTTAGGCAAATTGTCCATAAGAGGGATTGTTCTTTATGTCATAAGTGACTTTGTGTTTGCCTGTTTATGGGTGGGTCTTCCAACGTAGCCATAATCTTAAACAGTGATCCTGTTCCTTATTATCAGCCATCCCCTCTGCCCAATCTGGGGCCCCTCACCTTCCTATCTTCCCAGGGCACCAGCCGACCATCCCATTACTATGTCCTTTGGGATGACAACCGTTTCACAGCGGATGAGCTCCAGATCTTGACATACCAGCTATGCCACACTTATGTACGATGCACACGCTCCGTCTCCATCCCAGCACCTGCCTACTATGCCCGCCTGGTGGCTTTCCGGGCACGATATCACCTAGTGGACAAGGAGCATGACAGGTGAGGCATGGGATCAGGCTGGCTTTCTTTTTGCTTCAGCCTCTGGTACCAGACCCTCCCAACTTTCCTTGGGTAGAAGGAACATGGGTATTTTTCATTTTGGTGTCTCTGGGTTCATCTGCCAAATCTGGGTTGAATTTTTTTTTTGTTTCTTAAGCTGGTATGGGAATTGTCACCCTAGGGTTGGGGGAAGGGATTAGCAGCAGCTCAGTTCACCAGGAAGGACTTCTTTCATTTTTCCTTTTCAGTGGAGAGGGGAGCCACATATCGGGGCAGAGCAATGGGCGGGACCCTCAGGCCCTGGCCAAAGCCGTGCAGGTTCACCAGGATACTCTGCGCACCATGTACTTCGCTTGAAGGCAGAAAGCTGTTACCTCACTGGATAGAAGAAAGTTTTCCAAGCCCCAAGAGCTGTGCTGCCCAAATCCAGAGGAAGCAGGGAGGAGGGAGGTGGAGTAGGGAGGAGTGCAGAAGGCCTTGTTTCCTTCTACAGATGGGGCAAAAGGGTGGGGAACAGGGCCAGTAAGCCAGAACACCAGCCAGAAATTTCTGATATTCACCTCATACCCCTCACCCCATCTTGTCACATCTGGCCCTGACCACTGGACCAAGAGGGGCAGCACCGGTGCCCACCATACACACAGGTGTCTCATGTGACTCACAGTGCTAAAGACTCATGCCTGGCAGCTTGGTAAGGTCAGCTCTGCAGTCCTTCGGACAAAAGCTGGTAGGTTTGGGTTTGATACTTTAGATGGGAAAGTGAGGTACTTGAGAAAGTGGGTGGGAGGAGGGAAGGATTTTTTAGGAGCCTTAATCAGAAAAGGTCTAGATTTGTTTAAGAAGAAAAACGAAACCAGGCCCAGATCAATATTTTAGGATACAAGATGTTTTGATGGGTTAAGTATCCACTTTGTAGGAAGGTTTTTTAATGCTAATGGTTTTGGTTGCTCCTCCCCCTGCCACCAGCCCCCCCTTTTCCTTATTCTTCTCTCTCCACCTTTTCCTACCCTACCTTATACCTCCTCCCTAATAAGACATCCAGCCCCTAATATGACTTAAGGCACTATGGCACTTAGCTCTGAAGTGACATGACCCTGTCTTCCTTCCGCCTGCTGGTGGGTAACCAGTGCCTTCCCTGTAACGGTAATGCTGCAGAACTGCAACCTTTTGTACCTTTCTTTGGGGGGATGGGGTGAGGGTGGGAGAGGAGGTAGGTAGGTGGGTAAGAAATACCCCTAACCCAACAAGCCTCCAGCCAGACCGCCAGCTATTTTGCATTTAAAGGAATTGACTTTCATATTCATTGAGCTTTTTAAAAGGTTACAACCTCAAGATGGTTAAAATCCATTGACATTTGCACTTTCAGACCTGACACGTCTCTGAAGCTGCTGAGATGACTGGCTATACCTCCTTTCCTCCCTGTCCTCCCACCACCCTCCTGCCTGCCTGGGTCTGGAGTTACTTTCATAGCTTTTCTCACTCTTGGCTTATTTTTTCCCCAATGGTCAAGTCTCGTATGTTTCAATATTTCTTAACTGGGGTGTCTTAAAACAAATGATCCTTAGGTCTAAAATAAGACAAAAGAGCAAAAACTAAATGTTATTTTTATACCGTAACTTGAGTCTATTGCCAAAATCTGGATATCCCTCCAATGCCCAATGAGTTTACATCCCAGAAACATTGAGCCATTAGAAGGAACTCTGTACCTGATTTGTTCTTTGGCCTGGCTGGGTAAGGGGTGGTTATCTCTCCAATGTGGGGCTCAGGCTCCATCTTTCCTTCGTGCAGAAAATACCTTTTTCTTGCTACAGCTCCCCCCTCTGCACTGCCCTGCACTCTTTCCTGCAAATGCATCTTCCCCTTCCTCTGGACTGTCCTCTGACACTTCGGCTCACCCAGATTCCAGTGTGTCCTGTGAATAGGCTGGAGGATTTTGCTGCTCCCTATTGCTTCTGTTTACACAAATGAATTTTTCCTGGTTTCCCGTTAGGGCATGTGAATGAGTGGCATGGGCTTTTTTTTCTTTTAATTTGTTTTGTCTGTTTGCCTGGATACAAATGGGGTTTGGCTGTCTTGTAGAACTGGAAGTGTAGGGGGTTCTAGCTTGGTGCCTGCTGGCCTTAAGGCAAGGCTCCCTCTTTCCTTGACTGTTCATTTTCTCCTTTCCCACTGCTTGGGATGAGAACTTGCAGCTTCAGTGTGAAAATTCCTCTTTTTGAGCAGCCTGGGCTTGGGTTTGCCCCAGTCTGGTGATAAAGCCATGACACTTTAGACCTAGTTCAGGCTTGGAGGCCAGCCGGAGGAAAGCTGGTCTGAATCTGGCCCTGAGCGGTTAAAGCTACCACTTTCCCTCCCCAGCAGCCCTTGTACAGACCCAGATTTGCTATGCAAAACAGTCACTCCCAGGTTCTGTTCTGGTTGGCTACTTTGTTCAGTAACTTCACAAAACATAGCACAAACATTGACTATGGAGGAAGGCATCAGGACTGTTGAGTAACTCTTCTTTACTTCTTTCCTACTGGCTACAGCATTGGGTGCCCCATGGGCACAGCCCAGCTGAAGAACAGAATGGAGGGCTGTGGGAGGAGTTAGCTCACTGGAGAGCCTACATTCCTTACACAAGTGCCTAAAGAGAGTGATGCCAACACTCCATCTGCCCTGTCCATCGCCTTCACATAGTGTCTACTTCGTGTTCAGTCACCCTTAGGGGAGGGGAGCTCTCTTGGGACAGTGGGCTCTGCATGTTCTCTTCTTGGGTGCATTTTGGGGCTAGGATCAGGGCATTATTCCTGAAGGGTCCAGTCATTCACCAGCATTTGCAATTATCCATGGGGAGCTGGTGGTAGCCACCTACTCTCAGCGACAAGTTTGTGTTCTTTTTCTCTTTGCCTCGCTCTCCAATTGAGTTTGGAGCTGGGGCTCGAAATGTATTTTTTAGCCCTTTGGCATTGCACATGCCATTCAATAAATAAAAGCAAGAGAAACAGCTTGGGCAATAGCAAGAAAATGACTTCTTGCTCTGATTTTATTATTTTTTTAATCTTTGAGACTTGAAAAACAACCCTTGACCTTGAGGATTATCCTTGTTTGAAAGGTGGTGCATGCAGATTGGGAACTGGTGTTGGCAACAAGCTTTGACTTTCTTGGATATCGTTTAGGTGGTGCTGCTCACTTAAGCTCTGAGGAAGCACTGGATAACCCCAGCCTCATCTTTTTAGACCAGTCTCTTGCTCCTTTGTTCCACTCTTTGCCTTGCTTTTCCTCTTCTCTCTTTGCCTGGCTTCCTTTTTTTTTTTTTTTTTTTTTTTTTTTTTTTTTCCTTTTCACTCAGCTTGCTTGCTGATCTGCCTGCCTGATGATGAATTCACTGTATGGCTACAATGATCCCACTGTTAGCTGGCAAGGTCAGGCTTAGCTTTTTGGCTGCAGAAGACGAAGAATCTGTTCCTCAAGCCCAGCGATGTTCTCTTTGGGCTGGACTGCCCTTGAGCTTACAAAGGGGCTGAGCAGCAGGCCTGCCCAAATGGCATGAAATCAGGGCCTCTGTCGACTCTCACACCTGTCCACTCCTTGGAGTTGGTTTCTCTCATTGCTTTTTCTTGATCTGGTTCCATTTTTCTCTACCTTGGGCTTCCCTATGTTAGGATTGAGCTATTTAGGTATCCAGGGTTCAGTGTTAGGGGATAGACATGGGGAAAGAAGAGAACAATGGAAAGAGAATGGAGACAATTTGGATAAAAAATGGGAAGGGAGAGCACTGCTCATTGATCATTTTTCCAGTCCAGCTTGGGCTCTTGGGGGTTGAGGTGCTATTGCTTGTCTCTGGGGATAAGCCCGGTCTCCTGTTGCTAGGAACTTCAGGTTAGAATAATGCTAAAGAAGAAGGTACCTAAAGGCATAAAACCTCCCTAAAAAGCTCCTGGTTTTCACCTAGTAGATCATTCCTCCTCAGCTAAGCTACACTGTTCTTGGAGTTTTCTTTTTCTTGTCCAGAATTCTGTAAATGAGACTTAGCACCCAAGATGGGCAGCCAAAGAGACAGTTCTTAGCTGGCCCATGTGGAATATCTGCAAGGTAGGTAGGGCAGTGCTTAGACCTGGCATTGAGTAACACAGAAAAACAGAAGCTTTTTCCTCTTCAAGGTAGAAAGTCATCTCAAACTAGCCAAAATGCAGCTTTGGAAACTACATAGGGGGAAGCTATTTTTATTTATATTTATTGGGCCTAGGCCAATCCAGGATGGTAGCTGGGATGCCTTCCTTTTTAAAGTCTGATCATGGCAGGGATGTGCGGGGCACTCTTCTATTTGGCCTTCTAAGCAGATTAGGGAGAAGGGAAGCTCCGGTTTTCTGTTTCGCCCATTTATTAGGACTCGCCTTCTCCCTGAGCAGGGAGAAGCTAGGTTGGTGCTCTCCTCTTACTCTACTCCTTGACTTAGAACCTCTGGCTGTTGTTTGGGAGCCCAAGAATGGGAGTGGAGGGAATGGCTCAAAACAACAAAAATCAGAATAAGGTGGGGAAGGCAGACTTCCTTTTTTAAAAAGGAAAATAAACTCCAAGGATTGTGCAAGTAAAGACAATGTATCAAATGCACAGTGTCCCCTGGTATAGTAGCAATAAGGAAGAATGAAATGACTTTCCTGTGCACACAGTCCAACCTGAATGGTGTGTGATGTTGGCACTTAGCAGCCATCTGGTGGGCATGTGTGACTACTCTGGGTTTTACTTTAGTTTCTAAACTTTTTATCCTTCTCAAGTCCAGCATGGATAGGGAAATGTCCCTGGAGCCCCACAGCTGTGTACTTGTTTGCATTTGTTTCCCTTTGAGACTTGTGTTTGTGTCCTGCTCTGAGCTGTACCTTGTCCAGTCCGTTATTGTAAAATTATCCCAGCAGCTGTAATGTACAGTTACTTCTAAAGCAAGCAGCAGCGGCAGCAGCACAAATTCCGTGTTTTATAAAGACATTGGTGGCTTCTGTTTCTAAAGTGCGGTCTCTCTCTCTCTCTCTCTTTTTTTCCTGTTGGTGAAGCGAACTGTTGGGATTAATTATATCTCTGATAAATTTTAAGCTAGAATAATTGATTGTTACAAGAGCAGACCCATCACGTCTAAAGGAGGAAAGTGCATAAAACAAATCCCAGAGTGTTGAAACTGCAGATTGTATGTAATCTTACTTCACAGGGCCTCCATTTATTCTTCAACAAACATGCAAAGTACTGTGTCCAGAAATATTGTTGGGAGAAAAGGCAGGCACAATTCAAAAATGAGGAAGACTCTCCTTAAGGAGCTTAAAAGTTTGGTTGGGGTTATGAGTAGCCATATGGTCCCCTGGTATAGGAAAGAGATGATGAGGGACTGAAACAAGGCCATAAGGCTACTGCAGCAATGGAGAAAGGAAAGGGCAGATTTGAGAAACACTCAGGAGTTTGAATTAATAGGACTGAAGGGATAATGGAAGGGGAAGAGAGGAGTAGAGGCTAATGACCACATTTCCGCTTGAGCAAGTGACTGCACTGGGACATTCTTCTAACCAAGATGTGAATAGAAAAGACTATAGAAGGAAGCTGGTGAATTTTGAGAAGGACAATTAGCCTTGTATAGACTGAGTTTTGAGGTTCCCGTGGGGCAGTGAGGTTGAGGTTTCCAGTAAACAACTTATGTTTTGGTGCTCAGGGAAGACTACAAAACTGCAATTATAGATGTGGGATTATAGATGATAGTTAAAGCCATAGGAATGAAAAAAAAAATGGTTTAGATAAAGAGTAGAGTGAGAGAAACATACAACCCTAGGAAACACAATTTAAGGGATGCGGAGAGGAAGCAGAGCCTAAGATGACTGTCAAATCACTAGTAGATATTTTGTATATTTTTGATTTAATGAGGTGGGAGAAAAGTCAAAAGAGTGGGATAGAATCCAAGAAGGGTGTGATTAACAACATGAACTGCTACAGTGGGAAAGGGGTATATTTTTCTACTCAGTTTACCATCCTCCACCCCATCTTCTTTGGGATTTTAGAACTTTATGGTCATTCTCCAGTATTTCTTGAAAAGGAGCATTGGAAAAACCTAATTTAAATAAGGCTAAGACTAGGTCTTCCAAGCTGTTCACCACAACCGCCACCACCACCTCCAGCTTCCTCCTGTTTTCAGGAGATACTTGTAAAAGAATAAAATAAACAAGTCTAATTTTGTTCCTAACCAGTGTCATAGATGGTGTTCAGTGCATTCTCTATCTGTTGCACTTAGCAGCTTGCTCTATTTTCATGATTTGTTTCCCTTAGAGCCTGTGAACTCCTAGGAGCAGAAACTACATTCTATTCATTTTTGTCATCTTAGGGCCATAGCATATATTAAGGGGTTAATATTTGTGAACAGCATTGAAATGAGCTAGAAATCTGTGGTTTATGAACACAAAGAGTGTGGTGTTGGGGAATCCAGGTGATACTGAGTGTACAGGATGGACTTAGCATTTCTAAATCTTCAGGTAAGCAGAAACTGTACCAGATTATCATCCTTTTTTCTCACTCTCATCCCACCTTGGAGGTTCCATGGTCTTGTCTTGTACCTTCAGCTGATGGCACAAATGTCAAGCATGTAAGCTCTGGTGTTTCTCCCTGGTACTGTTAGAGTATTGTTACTCTGTGGGGAGATTGCTCAGAGGCTTCTGGCACAGAGCCCAGTGAGAAATTTTCAGCGGCAGCTAGTGTGCATAAGTGGGCCTAGCGTTCCTCTGGAGGCCACATGTGACTTCAAATTGCAGAGGGAGCCTGTGGACACCACCTGCCAGATTCCCATAGGAGCAAATCAGCCAGACCCATGCTCCTTTTCAGCAGCACTGTTTAGTGAGGTTGGTTAACTGAGCAGATTGGAACACAAAGATTTTTTTTTTTTTTTTTTGCCCTCAATTGAAATAAGGCTTAAATTTATGACCCTTAATGAAACAAGTGAAATATTTAGCAGAGCAAGTGGGAAGATGATCATTATGGCACTTTTTTTTTGCCATAAACTTCAATGTTTAGAAATGATTGATGTTACCCCCCACCCCATAAAAAAAAAGGTTTCAGATTAAATTAAATTGCTGTTGATCACTAATAAAGAGAAAAATATGGTGGGAGCCCAAGCCTGATTTGTCTGGTTCTGGAGCTCAAGATTTTTAGTTGAGTCTTGTCCTAGCACCCCTGCACATCCCTTTTCAATATTGGTTGAGCACTGTTCCCTCTGCCCTGTTTATTGGCAACATATATTTGTAGCAAGTGCTTGAGGAGGTGTTTTGTACAGTGTCTATTTACCTTATCTGCATCTTCACAGCATTCATGTGAAGTAGCTTATCAGTTAACTTTGATTCTCTAACAAAACTCGAATTAAGTTGGCTTAAATAAGGGAAATTTCACATTACAAGAAGTCTTGGTTTAGTATGGTAGCTTATCGATAATACCAACAAACCAGGGGCTTGCAGTCGTTCTGCTATGTTGTCCTGCGTTGGTTTATGCTCATGCTGGTTCACCTCGGGGTCCCAAGATGGCTATTGTAATTCCAGGAAGGAAATGCTGACAGAACAATGTCTTGCAGAAGAGGGACTAATTTTTTTTTTCCAATGTTTCATTTAAAGTTAGAACATCCCTGGAAACCTCAGCAGATCTGGCCTCATCTCCTTTGCTAGAAATGGGTCATCCTCCCACTCCTGTCATTGGCAAAGCTAATGAGATCATCCATCCTGCCTAGCTGAGATTCAGAGTTACCCTCTAAATCAGTGGATTAGTAA
This sequence comes from Anoura caudifer, assembly GCA_004027475.1. NCBI lineage: Eukaryota > Metazoa > Chordata > Mammalia > Chiroptera > Phyllostomidae > Anoura > Anoura caudifer. Next base: position 17,185 of record PVKU01002528.1, read on the forward strand.
AACAAATCATGTCTATTAGGCAAGAAAGGAGGTGGTAAAGGCTTGGATAGGTATCCATCAGTGTCTGCTCTATGTGTTTGGTGTTTACAGATGAGAAACATGAAGCTAAGAGAGAATGACTCTTCTAGGATCAGAGGTAGTAGTAGCCAAGGGTCTTCAGTCTCGGCTCTGACTGTCCCTAAAGCCAGGATGTTTTATATTGTGTCCTGCTGCAGAACAAAGTACAGTTGACCCTTGAACAACACAGGCTTACACTGCACAGGTTCCCTTATATATGGATTTTTTTCCATAAATATATAGTTAGCCCTTTGTAGTCCTAGATTTTGCATCTGCAGATTCAACCAAGTGCAGATCGAAAACAGTACTGTATTGTCAGTCCCCAATTGGAATTCTGTAACTGTGGAGGGCCAACTGCACACATTGTTCTACGCCATTTCATATAAGGGACCTGAGCATCCTTGGATTTTGGCATCCACAGGGACTCCTGAAAACAGTCCCTCAAGGATGACCATAGTTAGATTTGAGAAAGTCAAAAGTTAATACCCAGGTTTTTAACTACCTGGGATTTGGCATCCATAAATCCCAGTGCTATTAAAGGGTCAACTGTAGCTCGCTTTCTGCTATCTAAAAACTTCTGGTCTAAGAGAAGTGATTTGAACTCATTGCAACTAACTTCACATTATGAGAGGAGAGAATTCAATCCAGTTGCCCTCATCCAGTGGTGTTTATCTAGCACAGGAAGACTAGGAATGCAACACTCAGCATGCCTTGATTTCCTTGCTCCTGAGATTTCTGTACTATTTTATTCTGCCTTCTGAGAGCAACCAGTGCCACAAGGGATAAGGGCAGAGGTTTAGCCTGCTTCCTGAACCCCATTCTTGGAGCCCACTCCTCCACCTATCCCACAACTATTTATGGACTGGGGCTGTGTGCTGGGCACTGGCACTGTTCTAGGCACTGGAGCTGTGACCATTAACAAGATGCACAAAAAGCCTCCTGTTTGCCCTTAAGAGCAGATTCATTTGGGAATGAGGTTATCCAAACTAGGGAGTGCATTTGGTCAGGAGTGAGCCTCATAAAACCTTCTTTTCTGGCAGAACCATTCAAATTTTTTTGCCTTCCCTGTTCTTGACATTACAATCCATGATATTTAATATGGGCTCACTCTAACAAGGTGGAAGTCATAGCAGAGGTAGATGGGAACACATCATTGACATTTGTTAATCTGGATGTAACGAGGAGGTCCAAATCCTGCTTCATCAGTGTCAACAAAGAAGACAGTGGCCCACTTTTAGGGTTCATCACCATCACCATGTCTCCTCTGGGAGACGCAGAAGCAGCCTGCAGTCATTTAGGGGGCAGTTCCAGACTTAGGGGTTGAAAGTGTGATAGACCCTTGCACAACAGTTGGTATGTACCCTGTTTGGTGCTCCATAGACAGGTATTGAACATAATTTTGAAGATACCATGTTTTATCTGATGACAATTAATTTGACATTTTTAAATTGGAGAGGGCATTTTCACTAAAAGGTATAAGGATGGGAAGGAAGAAATGAGAAAGAATTGGAATCAGATACGGGTTTGAATACAGTTTATGAAGTGTTTACAGGCAGGTGCATCTATTAAGTGCCTTAAAATGGTAATTTAGAGTAGTAACCATCCTACTAAATGATAAAATAGTAACCAAATAGTTACTTTTTAAATTCACTAACATTTAGGGAGGATTTTCTTTGTGTTCTGTGTACATTCCTTAACCTCACAACTCTAAGGTACAATATTACTCCACATTTTTTAGATGAGGAGAATGAAGCCCAGAGGCTCAGGCTACCAAAGTCCCACAGTGATTGGGGGAGTGGATGGGGAGCATACTTAGGATACTTTTTCTTCTTTGTCCCAAGCTTTAAACAAAATGAATATACTTGATTTTTTAAAAGTCTAACCATTACTGATGCGTAGGGACAGGGAAAAGTCCTGAATCATTCCTGAGCCTGAAATAGACTCACCAGTAAAGTCAACAAATAAGGACCTGCTACTTGTCAGTTAATGTGCTGGTCCTGGTAATCTTACATTCTAGAGTTTACATTCTAGTGGGAGAGGGTTAACTAGTAAAACAAGTTACAGATTGAGACAGGGTTATTAAGGAAAAACACTAGTAGAAAAATGGGTGCCCATCATACCGGGAAAGCACTCTGAGGTAAGCTGAGGTATAAAAAGGCAAGGAGAGACAAAGGATTCCCGGCCAAGGGAACGAAAAGCAGAGGCCCCCAAAGTCGGAAGGAGGTGCTTCGCTGTTTGGGGGAGTGAAGCAGAGCGGTGCGGGTGCATCGGTGACGAGCCTCGCCAAAGACAGGGTCCCTGTTACGCCAAGCGTTTTGGCCCTGGAAAGGAGTTCGGGTCTTCTCAGTGGGACCCTGAGCGCTATTAAAGAATTTTAAACTTGGAAATTATTCGATCTGATCTTTGCGGAATGTCCTGTCTCTTAATCATCTTTTCCCAAGTTAAATTGTACATCCTCCCCCTCCCCCCCCCAAAAAAAATGGTCGTCAAAGCAACCCTATTGAGTAGATCAGCTGTGGCGGTTCCTCGTTCTACCGGTGAGGAGGAAGCGCGTGGGGCAGCCCAAACAGGGCGTGGAGGGAAGGGCTCGGGAATGAGGGAGGCCCTCTCTGCTGCAGGACAGGGCCCTGCACCCCAACCCGCCTCGCTCCAGGTAGGCTCTTCCCCGGAGAAGCCGCTCCGCCCTCTGCGACGTCACCTCAGGCAGGCAAGGCTGCACCAGGGCGGTGCGAGGGCTGCAGCCCCTCCGGGTCGTCTCGGCCCGGCACCGCCCGCACTCGGCCCCAGAACTCGCAGGCTCCGCCCAAGCTCGGCGGCCGCCTCCCGACACTTCTGCGTCATCCGCACAGACGTCGGGCGAGCCGGGGCAGCGGAACTGACGCCAGCTGGCTTCCGGGGGCGGCCCCCGGGGAGGTCGGCGGCGGAGCCGCAGTCCTGGAGGGGCAGTGGTAGCGTAAGCGCCCGCGGGAGACGCAAGTTCCGCGCCGAGTTCACCTCTCCTTCCCTCACGCTTCCTCCTCTCGCCTAGCCGTGTCCTGCCGGCGCCTCCTCCTGACGAAAGCTCTCGGAGTGCGGGCACTGAGAAGAAGCTGTCGCCACCTCGCCTCGCGGCCAAGTGAGAGTGCCTGTCGCACCGCGTCGCCCCCCTGCGCCGCCGCCTTGCCCCAGTCGCGGGCGCCCTTCTCGCTCGAAGCACACCCCCCAGCTCCATGAATGGAAATCGGCTCCGCAGGTGAGTGTCAGAGCTGCTGGCCGGCTCGGTGGAGGGGTCCCCAGAGCATCGCCGCTCTTCAGCCCTGGCGCCGGTGAGCGAGGTGAGCGCGGTCCGGGCGGCTCTCCGCTGCCCGCCCCTCCTCCGCGCAGCCCCGCCGCAGTTCCCCGGAGCCACAGAGTAGGCGAAACTGCGGGGAGGGGACGCTGCTTAAAGGTTTGAAGTTTGGGGCTCTCTGGGTGATATTACTTTTGCTGGAGCCATCGCTTTTGTTAGTCCTGTTGGAGATGTAACGGTGTGCATCTCTTTTAACCGGGTTGCATGTCCCGTAGAGGCGCTGGGGCAGCCAGCCTTCCCCATTCCTTACCTCTTAAGGTAGTTAGGAAGATAGAGTGAGATAACAGATGAGAATTAAGCTTGGTTTTAGTGCAACGTCATTCCCGAGTTCTCTTCTGGTGTTTGTGGCAGCGTAGGATATACAGGGTGTGGCAAAAGTAGGTTTACAGTTGTTGGTATGGAAAATAGTACAGTGATTACTAAATAATACAAGGATAAACTATATTTCGCCTACTCACCACTGTAAACCTACTTTTGCTCCAGTATGTAGTTCCTGAGGCTCTTGGAAATGTCCTTCCTATCTGACTGGATCACTGCTTATGTGAGGTGGATCGTAAAATTGCTGACCGTACTTTATTTTTCATTATCGGGTCCCTAGAGAAGCGTTGTCATATTCCTGGAAATTTGGAATTTAAGAAAACCACTTTCCGTGGGAAAAATGGTAATCTTGAGAAAAACGGGAGTCTTCAGAAAAAAATTGCAACTTGGGCAGTACTTAATCTTAAAAGAAAAAAAGCATTCTTTGTGGTTCTAAAGTAATTAATCGAGGGGCATAAAGTAGATGTTACATAATGGTTTGCTTTCCAAAGGATCACTCATGTTCGTTATGTTAAATTTGAAAGTTTGCTTTATCCAGACTGTCACAAATGTATAAATAAAATTTCAAATTATTGGGGGGGAGGGGCGCTGTTCTTGTTACTAATGGTATAATAAGCCCTGAATTTCACATCTCATTTTGCCAATTTGGGAGATACTGAATATGAGATAAGAAGAACTTATATAAAAGAAACAGGCACCTTAGTGATAATAAAGAATTTGTTGATTATGTTAAGGAGTATAATTGTCAAATACATACGTGCAAAAGCAGTCCAGTGGTAGAGGTAGGATGGGGAGTTTTATTACAAGTCTTAATGTATGGAATTTTCTCTAATCAATTTGTACCATTTCTCTTTTGCATGCTCCATTTTTTTCTTAATATCTTCTTAAAAAGGGAAAGTTCACCTAGATTGTCTAGATTGTGAAAAGTTTTAGACTATCATTTGTTTGTCGTTGATTTGTGTTTTTCCAAAACTATGTTTGTTTGTTTAACTTCCTACTATACTTTTAAGGGAATGTGATAATTTGTGGCTATCGGTGATTTTTACATAACCATCCTGTTGTTAAGCCTGGAAAACAAAACGTGAATGTTAAACTTTGTTAATCATTCTGAAACTTTTAAAGATATTTTTTTTTTCAGAGATATTTTTTCTCTATACTGTTTCTCTAGTCTGGTTTTTTAAAATACAAAATTATGCCCAATATATGGACATCTTAGAAATTTTTCTGAAATCAAACCACCTAGTCAACTGGTCCAAGTAGCCAAGTATGATTCAGTAAATGCTGCTATGAATTTTTGAACTAAGAATTGGACATCTTGAAACGCAAAGTTTATGCATGACTGACTGTAATCTCTAATGAAGATAAGGCATAATTTGTCTTAAGGTTGTCATCATCAAAAACAAAATTTTCATTCTTCCTGAAACTTATATGCAGTTGTTACGCTGCATATGAAATTGAAACTATGCATTGGGGGAAATGTGCAAGTAAGTTTTAAGTCAAGAATTTGCCAGATACATTTTTTTACTTAAAATATTTTAGATATAAATGTTCTATAATTGTCTATGAAATCAGTATTGGATCTTGACTCTCCAGTTCTTTTCTAAGTTTTTCTTATCTGTGGAGATTTCTCAGGAATCCTCTTTAAGTTTATTTACATTAGAGACTTTCAATACAAATACTATATAATTGTTTCTTGATAAAACATTCCTCACTAAAAGTTTTATTTGTCTATTCTTCCCTTTTGCATGAAACCTCTGAAGTGATTTTTAAGGGTGTCCTATACAAACTGCTGACCTAGTACTGTGTGAACTTTGATTTAACCAAAACTGGCACAATTTTTTTAACTTAAGATTTTATTTATTTTTAGAGAGAAGGGAAAGGAGGGAGAAAGATGGAGAGAGAAACATTGGTTGCTTCTTTGAAAGGCCTAGACCAGGCCCATATCAGGACCAAACCTGCAACCCAGTCACATTCCCTGACTGGGAATCAAACTGGTGACCTTTTGGTTGACAGGCTGGCACTCAATCCACTGAGCTACACGAGCCAGGGCTCTAGTCTGTACTTTAAGTCAGAATACTGTTTAGGGCCGATAGAATTGCAGTTACCTACCAATGAAAGAAAAACATTTACTTTTATCTTAAATCGTTGATATGCAAATTGATTTGACAAGTTTGGTAGTTGTCATACATTCATTGATTTTAGACAGAGAGGAAGGGTGGTGCAACTTAGAAACATAGATTACCCCCTTTAAGGGTCCCAGTTGGGGACTGAACTCTCAACCCAGGTATGTGGTCTGACCAGGAATCAAACCCAGGACCTTTCAGGACCTTTCAGTGCACAGGACAAGGCTCCAACCAGCCAAGCCACACTGGCCAGGACTCTTAGTTTTACTTTTAAATTCATGTTTAAATAGTTGTTTTAGGGCGCTGCATTCTTTAGTAATAAAAATTGAGAAAAATCATTTGAGAACAAGCTCAAAAGGGATAAAAACTTTATGAAAGCTAGATTTGGATGAAAATAAAAATGGGTTCAAAATACTAAAAAATATAATGCCATTAGGTTCTCAGTTGAGTATTTAAATCTTTTATCACTTTGGGAAGTGTTTTTATTGTTACATAAATTTTCTCACTTGTAGATTTTTGTCTGGGGAAAAAAATGTCAAAATACTGCTCTGGAAGGGCATGATTTTTGAACATGGAAAAGATTTTTTTTTTTTTTAACCTGGTTGCCACTTAAATTTTAGCTTGTGCTGCTCTGGAATGGCTATTAAAACTTTTCCCACCTGACTGGTGTGGCTCACTGGGCTGGGCATGGCCCTGTGAAGCAAAAGATTATTGGTGGCTGTTCCCCAGTTGGGGCACATGCAAGAGGCAGCCCAGTCAGTGCTTCTCTCACAATGTTGATGTTTCTCTCCCTCTGTTTCTCCTTCCTTTCCCCTCTCTCTAAAAATAATTAAACAAACATAAATAAAAATATTAAAGAAAAAACTTTTCCCCTAATATTTGCTGTTCATAATTGGCAGTAGGACATATAAAAATGTGCAAGATTATTTTGATTTTGGGGTTGGTTTTTTCTTTAGGATTTTCTGACAGTGATAGAACACCATGGTGGCAAACTAAAAAGGAGACAATAACTTTTTTATTCTAAACGAAGACTACAGGAAAAAGGAACATACATGTAACCCTCAAATATGATTTCCTTAACATGGTAAAGACTCATGATTCACTCCTCCAATATAACTTACTCTTTAATAAATTTTGTTTTAAGATTTTATTTATATTTTAGATAGGGGAAGGGAGAGAGAAAGACAGGCAGAGAAACATCAATGTGTGGTTGCCTCTCATGTGCCCCCATTGGGGTCCTGGCCCACAACCCAGGCATGTGCCCTAGACTGGGAATTGAACCAGCAACCCTTTGATTTGCAGGCAGGCACTCAACCACTGAGCCATACCAGCCAGGACTCTTTAATAAATTTTTAAACCAGATTCCAAACTAATAACTATTAATTTTAAAAAATTATAGAAATTTAATTTAGGAAAACAATGAAATGATTTCTAGATACTACTTCCTTTTGCTCTTCTGGAAAGTTTTGTGTAATAAGTTGGTATTTTAAAATAAATTTATATTTCCTTTTTCCATTGAGAACATTGTACTCATTTGATTCTATAAGCATGGCCTGATAGTATGCAAAGAAGTCTAAGGCCCTGTGAAGGGGACATTTCCTGCAAGAATTCTCTGTTGTACATAGGAAAACCCTAGCTCAGAGTAGAATTCTTGCCAAATGGTCATAAGCTGTTAGATTCTAGTTGAATACTATGTTGCTTTATATCAGAGCTGCCTTTTTTCACATTGGTTTCCAGTCTTAAAATATTTGAGGGTCTACCTGAAAGATAAATTAAGTATTTTGTTAATCTTAGAAAATATTTTCTTCTTCTAGTACCTAAAACTAGGATCTTAAATAACTTATTTTTGTTCATTTTTTGTTGTTTTTTTGATGGATAAGGAGAAAATAAGTCAAATGATAGTTCTCTTTTTGTTCAGGTAAAACTAAAAAGATATTTTATTTAAAAACAGTGTCCTTTCCAAACTGGTTTACTCTCAGTTTTGTTGGGTGAGCAGCCTTCACCAGAGATTCCTATTTCTATTTCAGTTATCTAGAATACTTAATAGACCCTCATTCTTGGCTCATTAACAAAATATGTGAGAAAGAATATTGTGTGGTTTTTCAGCCATAATGGTTATGCTGTTAGGATACATGAACAGCCTTTCTGTATTTGGAGTTCCTGTAGTTTTCTGTCATTGTCTGTTAATATTAATGACTTTTCTTTGGCTACCCATTATTTAAAAAAACAAAAAACCCTTGAAATTTAGCAAAACTTTGTCATACAACCAGTGCTTGCTCTTTTATCTTAAATGTAGGCTTTTTGGGCTTTGATTTCAAAAAAAATTATGTGTATTATTTTGGAAGGTCAGTTTAATGAAATAATCTGGAGAAACTCTTTGATTTATATCAGCCATTTTTTTCTACATTGTTTCTAAATTGCTAAGTTCTTGAGAAATCGGAAGATAGCTATAGAATATAGACGGATATTTTTATAGCTTTCATTTGTGGATGAATTTTGCAAGAAAATGTTCTCAGTTGTAGGCTTACATAATACTATTTGAGTCATTACCAATACTTGATATTTTAAGTGACTTCTAATCTAACAACAGCATTTCATTAGTATATCTCTAAATTTTAAAAATGGTTAAAGAATAGATTGCAAAGTGGGTTTATACCTTAGAAGTGAATTTCTTTCTTAAAGAAACTTCTGGCTTCTGGATTAGGACTTGATCTCTATTTGTGGCATTACTTTTACTCTAAAATAATGAAAAAAAATTCTAAAATTTTTGCTTGGGTATTCAGAGTTTTTCAAAAGCTACCTAGCAAACAATTAAAATTTTGTTAATTGCAAAATAAATCTCAAGGCATTGCCGCAGGACAGGGGCTACTTGGATAATGTCCGTTCTTGTTTTCAAGGGGGAAAATGCCTTTTAAAAATTGTTCCCCAGACTGCCATCTGAGAAATTAAACCATCAACAGACTGAATGTTCTCTGAGTGATTATTTAGCTGTAGTGATTGTAGTTTATATAATATGATAATAAGTACATTCTGTTTATACAGGTCTATTGAATGAATAAGTAGAATTATTAGGTAGGTAATTGCTAAAATCTTTATGCTGATATTTACTAATTAGTTTGGTGGGTTTAGTAAACAGAAGTATTTTATTAATGTCACATTTTGAGGTTAACACAATATATTTTTCCAAAACAAAAATAGATTTTTTTCTGATTATAAAAATGCATGTTTATAATTTTTTAAAAAACAATATGGGAAAGTCTGAAATAGAAAGTGCAAATATGATCCTATCCTCCAGCTAAAATTATTGTTAATTTTTTATTATATTATCTTCCTAAACAAACATCTGTCTGTCTATCCATCCATCATATTGTTTTTAACCTTTTTCTATTCAGTAATGTATCATGGACATTTTTCCATATTAATACTTACCTCTGTGTAACAATATAATAATGCTTGCCAAGCACATAGCACTTAAATATACGTATTATTTAGGATACGTATATTACGTACATAATATGTATATTTAAGTGCTGGTAGTTTAGGTTTTTTCCAGTTTTTTAAATTATGAATAAAACTTTGGTAAGTATCCTAGTATATACATCTTTGTATAATGGTCCAGTGATTGCTTTAAGGTAAATTCCTAGAAGTAGAATTGTTGGAACAGGGTATTCCATGACTATTGAAGCAAAAGTTCCTAGTGAAAACCTGTGCTTTGGTACTAGGCTATAGTAACGCTATAGTAGATTTTGATTTATTCACTGCTAATTTTTCATTAGTTATGTTTGCTTTCAGCTATTATTTCTCTTTGGACTCAACAACCAACACCCATTAGGTTGTTAGGTCAGTGACAACATACACACACACGTGCTTTGAAAATGAATGGTTTTATGTTTGAAGTTTAATATGATTAACTGACATTAGCCAGCACTAACTATAGTTACTGAAAGAAAAGTTTGAGGTGGAGAGATATTCCAGATAGTGTTTTGTATTTCTGTGTAATTACATTTTTAACTGTAGTGGCAATATGTGTATTTGTTAAATAAATAAAGTATGCTTCACTAGGAGTGTAATTTGTTGTATTGACAGCATTGTTTCTTTCATTAATTTACATTACAATATTTTTGGATACTTAAACCTTACTATTTTATAGCTAATAACAGTAGAGTGCTGTCACATTGCTTATTCATGTAGCAGAATTTTGGTTTTTGCCAATTTGTATAAAAAAGCACCAGGCAAAACAATGATAATGGAGAAAAATAGCAGTGTGGTAATAGTGTAAAAAGCATGAGTTTTAGAGACAAATCCTGACTTTCAGCTTATCTGTGACTTGATAATAATGTGTCATTTTAGGTTTATCTATTGTAACAAATGTACCACTCTGGGGCCAGGATGTTGGTAGTGGGGGAAGCTGTGCTTATGTGGGGGTAGGAGGCATATGGGCAATCTCTACCTTCGGTTCAACTTTGATGTGAACCCAAAACTGCTCTAAAGAATAGTCTGTTAAAAAAAAAATTAACTGTGTTTGGGCAGGGCATTTTATCTTCTGTAGCCGTACAATGGGATGGTAAAAAGAGGTTAAGTATACAAAGGAAATGGCACTTCTCTTATTTTTTTTTTAATTTTATTTATTTTATCTTTAGAGTGGAAGGGAAGGGGAGAGGGAGAGAAATATCAATGTGTGGTTGCCTCTTGTGCATCCCCTTCTGGGAACTGTCCTGAAACCCAGGCATGTGCCCTGACCAGGAATTGAACTGTGCTCCTTTGGTTCGCAGGCCCGCACTCAATCCACTGAGCCACACCAAGCAGGGCTCTTCTTATTTTTAAGACAGTTTATTTATTATAGAGAATTGGGCATGTATAATAAATTCCCATATACTTACCACCTAAAGCTAACAATTACTAACCCATGTCCAATTGTGCCCCTTCTACTTTGACCACTACTGTATTTTTTGAAGCATATTTTAAACATAACACCATTTCATTCATAAATATCTAAGTATATCTATAAAAGCTGTAGATTCTTTAAATACGCGACAGTACCATTATCCCATCAAAATAATAATAATGTTTTATATCAAATATCAAGTCAGTATTCAAATATTGTCTTGACTATTATGTTTAACAGTTTGCCATTTATTCATTCTTTCATTTAATTTAATTTCGTTTCATTTTTGAATCAGGATCCAAATAAGTTCCACACATTGTGATTGACTGATAGGTGTTTTTTTTAATACTTTATTTATTTATTTTTAAAGCAAGGAGAAGGGAGGGAGAAAGAGAGGGAGAGAAACATCGATGTGCAAAAGAAACATCTATCAGTTGGCTTTCGCATGCTCCCAGCAACCCAGGCATGTGCTCTGACTGGTAATCGAACCAGCGACCTTTTGTTTTGCGGAGTCACATTCCACCCACTGAGCCATACCAGTCAGGGCTGACATGTCTTTTAAGTTTCTTAATCTGTAAGTTTTCTCTTCTTTTTTTACCCTCCAACATGTGATTATTTTTCCTTTAGTTTTTCTCAGTCTGGATTTTGCTGGTTCCATCTTCATGGTGTAATTTAACATGTTCTTCTGAATCTTCTGTAAACTGCTGGGATCTAAAGGCTTGATCAGATTTAGGACATTCTTTTTGAACTTATTCCAGTCAGATTTTTGTCTCCACTACTTCACTAAAATTGCACAACTCAGTAATTAATTTCCGAATCTTCATTTTATTTGACTTTTCATATGCATTTGATTAAGTTTCTTTTTTCAACTGTCTTTGCACTGTGCTTCATGGATATCACTCACTCCAGGTCCTCCAACAACCTTATTGGCTATCACTATTTCTCTTCCTTTTCTGTTTCCCCTTTATCTCCCCAATCTCTAAAGTGAGAGAGTTCCAGCATTAGTATTCTTCTATAATCCTACCACAGTCTGGGTGATCTCTATTCCTGAGGTTTCAAATACCATTAATAAGTTGAAATACTCATATTTACATCTCCAGCTTGGATCTCTCCCTTGAACTCCATACCCATCTAACTGCCTACTAGACACCTACTTGTATAGAGACTGCAAACTTAAAAAGTCCTAAAATCCTCTTGAATTTCTCTCTAAACTTTCTTCTATCACTGACTCTTTCCTATCTCAGTAAATGCCAATTCATTCTTTCAGTTGCTTGGGCCAAAATACCTTGAGTGCTTTTTTTTTTCTCTCATACCCCACACTTAGTTTATTAGCAGTTCCCATCAGGTGTACATTCTCATCTTTTCCACGTCAACAACATTCCCCTAGTTGCTACCACCCCTGCCCTAGTCAACATTGTCCTTTGCCTGGACAGTCAATTAGCCTACTAACTAGTCTACCTGCTTGAACCCCACATATAATTTTTCATACCAAGATGATAATTTTTTAAAAATTTTATGTCAGATCATAATGCTTCTTGACTCAACCTTTTGGTGGGTTCTCATGTCTCAGAATAAAACACAAAGACCTCATCATGGCTTACAAATATTATATGCTCTGATCTCCCATTATCTCTCTCATGTCATGTCCTACTATTCTCTCTCTTGCTCACTCTGCTGTCTTTGGTGTTCATCAAACACCAAGCAAACTTATGCTTTTTCCTTTATACCTGTTTTTTCCTCTGCCTGGAATGTTCTTCCAGATATCTACATGACTTGTTTTCTCACTTCCTTCTGTTTTCTGTCTACTTTTGTTAACCTTTTCAAAGAGGTCTTCTTTGACAAATCTATCTAAATGGCTACCTAGTCTATTTTTCTCCACTCTACAAACATATTCTATCCCCTTAACCTATTTTATGTTTATTTATTGCACTTACTACTTGCCTGATTGGCAAAAAAGAAATACAATATAATATGCCTCCCAGCCCTTCCATAAAACTTTCCTGAGGACCAGGTCTTCATTATTATTATTATTAAAGTTTTTCCTCACCTGACACCAGACTAGGAACAGAGAGGTCACTGGTTTGATTCCTAGTCAGGGCACATTCCTGGGTTGCAGTCTAGGTCCCTGGTTGGGGGTGAGTAAGCTCACTTGAGCCTGAAAAATGCTTGGCATTTAGAGACAGTCTAAATATTTTGTTTGTTTGTTTGTTTTTAACTTTATTTTTAGAGAGAGGGAAAGGGAGGGAGAAGGAGAAGGAGGCAACATCAGTGTGTGGGTTGCCTCTTGAGTGCCCCCAGCTGGGGACCTGGCCTGCAGTCCAGGCATGTTCCCTGACTGGGAATCAAACCAATGACTGTTTGGTTTGCAGGCCGGCACTTAATCCACCAAGCTACACCAGCCAGGGCTAAATATTTGTTAAAAATAATGAGTCAGTGAATAATTACTTAATGATAGACTTTCACCAAATGTTAGTTTGTAGTATAATTCTGTGTACTGAAATAAAAAATACAGGCTCTCAAGTCAGACTTTTTATTTGCAAATCCTGGCTTTGCTGCTTTTTAACTCTGAACATCTTTTTTTAATCTCCCTGTGCTTCAGTTTTCTCAGTATAATATACTGCCTGTCTCACAAGTTATATTGTAAGGAATCACCTGATGTATATCAAATATATAATATTCAATACAAGTTAGCTACTGTTGCTAATACTACATTCCTTAAATATCAAGATGGGGTATCCCCCAATACATTATGAATTATTTAAGCAAAGTAACTTTGAATTATTAGTCTTTGTATCTATAAAAAAACTTGAACATAATAATTGCTCAATAAATAGCAGATGAAAATGAATTTTTATGGTTTTGATTTTTTTAATTGTTTATGGGGCAGTGAGTTTCATAAGAGAATGGGGAATATGAAACAAATGCTATTTTTAAGCCAATCTTATTAGTAATCACATGTAAATAAAACAAAATTATTTTTTAACACATAAAAAGTTTTTTAAAATTCTAATGCCAGAGAAGGTAATGGAGAGAAGTCTGGCAAAAGTAGTATGTTCACATGCCAGTTTGGCAGTAAATATCAAGAGTCAGAAACATGTTTGTGTTCCTACCTTTTGACCTGGCAGGTCTACTTCTGAAATTTATATGAAGGAAAAAATTCTGTATGCCACAGTTTCCCTCCACCTTTCTCAAATAGGCACTTGATGCAGGAAAAGGCACTAAGTATATTGTGTGACATATTGTAGATGCTTATTAATATTTGTTGAAGCGCTGCTTTATTTTTATAACTTATAGACCAAGTATCTCCATAATGTGTAAGTAATTTTATCTGTTTTTTAAAATAAAACAACTGATGTACCTCAAAATAATAAAGGCCATGTATGAAAATCCTACAGTTGTACTTACCTAAGATCAGGAACAAGACAAGGATTTCCACTCTCACCATTTTTATTCAAACTGGTACTGTAAGTTCTAGCCAGAACAATTAGGAAAGAAAAAGAAATAAAAGGCACCCAAATTGGAAGGGAAGAATTGAAATGCCAATTCATATCAAAATTTCATTGGCATTTTCCACAGAAATAGAAAAAAAGTAATAAAAGAAAAAACTACCCCAAAATTTATATGGAACTACCAAAAGACTTCAAATAGTCAAAGCAATCTTGAGAAAGAAAAGCTAAGCTTGAGACATCAAACTCCCTGATTTCAAACTATATTACAAAGTTATATCAAAACAGTATGGTATCAGCATAAAAATGGACAGATTAATAAATGGTGTTAGAAAAACTGGATATTCACATGCAAAAGAATAAAACTGGACCCCTACCTTACACTGTACACAAAAATTAACTCAGAATAGACTGAAGTCTTGAACATAAGACCTACAACCATAAAATTCCTTAACATTGGTTTTAGTGGTGATTTATTTATTTTTCTAAAGATTTTATTTATTTATTTTTAGACAGAGGGGAAGAGAGGGAGAGAAACACCAATGCATGGTTGCCACTGGTACTCCCTCCACTAGGGACTTGGCCCACAACCCAGGCATGTGCCCTGACTGGGAATCAAACCATCAACCCTTTGGTTCGCAGGCTGGAGCTCAGTCCACTGAGCCACCCCAGTCAGGGCTGGTGGTGATTTAGTTTTGACACCAAAAGCAAAAATAAACTAGTGAGACTACATCAAACTAATAAGCATGTGCTCAGCAAAGGAAAAACCAACAAAATGTAAAAGCAACCTATGGAATAGGAAAAAATATTTGCAAACCATATATTCGATAAGGGGTTAATATCCAAAATACATAAAGAACTCATACAACTCAATAGCCAAAAAAGAAAAAAACCCAACTGATTTAAAAATGGGCAAAGATCCTGAATAGACATTTTTTTAAAGAAGACATGCAGTTGTTCAAGGTGCTCAATATTACTAGTCATCAGGGAAATGCAAATCAAAACCAAATGAGGTGTCACCTCATACCTGTCAGCAGGGCTATTATCAAAAATACAGGAAATAACAAGTGTTGGTGAGGATATGAAGTAGAACTACTATATGATCCAGCAGTTCCACTTCTGGGTATATATCCAAAGGAAATGAGACCATTATCTTGAAGAGATATCTGTACTCCCATGTTCATTGTAGCATTTACAGTAGCCAGGATATGGAAACAGTCTTCATGTGTCCATCATTGGATGAATGAATCAAGAAAATGTGATGTAGATATACATACAACTATTATTCAGCCTTAAAAAGAAGGAAATTCTATTGTTTGTGACAACATGGATAAACCCAGAGGGCATCACACTAAGTGAATAAGGCAAAGACAATACTCATGATATCGTCACATGTAGAAACAGTAGAAAAATGGTTGCCGGGAGTAGGAGACATAGGGGATTGTTAAAAGGGCACAAAATTTAAACTATAGATGAATAAGGTCAGAGTATATAATGTGTAATATGGTGACTGCTTGGTAACACTATGTGCTATAATTGAAAATTGCTGAGAGTAAAACTTAAATGTTTTACCTCCCTCTGGCCCCCAAAGGTAAATATGTGAGGTGATGGATGTGTTAACTAATTTGACAGGGAGAATACTTTCACAATGTAGATTTGTATGTAATTATCACATTGTTAAAATGATATTTAAGGCAACTGACTCTTAGAGGTTGTGACTTTGCCATGGTGATTTGATCTGGAATTTGAACTTAGGTCTGAGACCATACTTCAGTTGAAATGATTAATATAATTTATCAGTTAAGACTTAGCTACAAATGACAGAAATCTCGCTGAAACTAATTTAAGAAAAAAGGGGGATATATTCATTCATGGGCTCCAAGGAAGGTTGAATAGCAACGGGGAGAGCAGGTTTGCAGTCAAGCTTGCCTCTGAGCAGTTGGAACTGGGAACTCATGGTTTCAAACTGCTCATCTCTAATTTTGACTTCTCTCTACATATATCTTCCATTTTTCTCTTGAGCATTGATTGGCTTTTTGTACACATTGGGACACCCGACCTCCAACAGCTACTATGTCTCTCAGCTTTACCACTAGGGAGAAAATGCCTGATGGTTAAGTTTAAGTCCCAAGTTAAACAAAAAAAGTCCCAGAGTAAGGACTTATTACTTGGTCTCGGATCTGGTCTCCATTCCTGGACCAATCAATTGTGAATCAAGTTCATGTAGGCACATAGCAATTGCTGATATTCATGTACTTGAGAGAGTGTACAGTTTTCAAGGAAATAGCCAATAGGTGGAGAAAAAGGTTGAAGGTATATTTGGCATACAATCCTATGAATATTATAACTTCTTATGTTTCACTATTTATGATAGTGAAAAATTGGAAGCAAGGTAAATATCCTCCAGTGGAGCTTGATTAATTACAGTTTATTGACTTAATGGATTATATAACCATTAAAATTATTATTTCAAAGGTCTTAGAAACATAGATATGCTTATGATGCTAAATGAGAACAGAATATAATGTATGCACAATGTGTTTGCTGCTGTGAATATTGAAAATGTAGTGGAAGTGATTCATATTACTCAGGCAGAAATTTATGAAGTAGGATGAGACAGTGTCACTGTGGTCCACAGTCTGGTCCCTAGCTTGCGGATCTTCGTGCTTGTTTTTGTTAGGGCATCCAGAGGTGATTATTATTGTGAGAGACTGATCAATGCTAACTGAATTCGCAAAAGACTAATATATCAATTATAATGCTAATTTAATAATTTACAAAGAAATTTCAAGAGCATCAAGAAGATTCATATTGACTAGTCAGCAACTAATCTTCCTCAGGTATTCTGTCTGGATATCCAGGCAATAATCAGAACATTGCTCTGTGATCATGGAATCAGAACAAGGGACTTTATATATGATGTACTCTTAAGCATTAGGGATAGAAATATGAATCACAGTTTCTGTCCTCGGATCACCCATAGTTTATATGAAAGTACAGGCAGTTAAATAAGTATAGAATTTTCTCTGTGTACAGCAGGCAGACTGTTTTATTAAGCTCAGTACTCCTACTCAAGAAAACTAAAAAATATGTGGATAAAACAGAACAAAATGCCTTTTTAAAAGCTTGAAAGAACTGATTAAGAACAGGTAGTAATCTGTTCCTGAAAATCAGACATTCTGCATCACAATGACTAATTAGGAGGCTGTTTTCCATTATTTTAAATGAGAAAGACTATAATGTATTAAATATCAACCTAACCTTAACTAGTGTCTAAAAATGTAATTAAAACAGTGAAATAGCACAGATTATCATGTTAGGATTCAAATGCTTAAAATAGCATCCTTTCTGATCACCAAATAGTTAATGTGGTTGGTTACATAT
Organism: Anoura caudifer; assembly: GCA_004027475.1. Lineage (NCBI taxonomy): Eukaryota > Metazoa > Chordata > Mammalia > Chiroptera > Phyllostomidae > Anoura > Anoura caudifer. Next base: position 34,726 of record PVKU01002528.1, read on the forward strand.
GGTTGCTTTGCGAGTAGTACATGACTAGTACATGACTTCTTTTCTTATTTTATTGTATTCCTTTTAAAATTGAGATAAAATTAACATATAACATTATGTTAGTTTCAGATGTACAGCATAATAATTTGGTATTTGTAAATATTGCAAAATGGTCACCTCAGTAAGTCTAGTTAATATCCATCATTGTATATAGACTTTTTTTTCCTGTATTGAGAACTTAAGATCCCTCTTAGCAACTTCCAGTTATGAAATATAGTATTATTAACTATAGTCACCATGCTATGTTGAACATCCCTATGACCTCATTATTTTTGAATTGGAAGTTTGTACTTTTTGACTCCCATCACCCATTTCACACTCCCCTCCCCCTACATATGACAACCACCAGTCTGTTCTCTGTGTGTCTGAGCTTAGGGGTTTTTTTGTTTTATTTGTTTTGTTTTAAATTACATATATAGATGAGATGGTGAGATCATGTGGTATTTGACTTTTTCTGTCTGACATATTTCACTTAGAGTAATGGCCTCAGATTTCACCCATGTTGTTGCAAAAGGCAAGATTTCCTTTTATGTGGCTGATTACCTTTTATAATATTCCATTGTATATATATAGTATATTTGCTTTATCCTTTCATCCACTGATAGACAATTAGGTTGTTTCCATATTTTGGCTGTTATAAATAATGCTGCAATGAACTTGTGGTGCTTACATCTTTTCAAGTTAGTGTTTTCATTTTTTTTTTTTAATCCTCACTGGAGGATATGTTCATTAACTATTTTATTTTACTTTACTTTACTTTACTTTACTTTACTTTACTTTACTTTACTTTACTGTAGAGAGAGAGAGGGAAGGGGAGTTGGAGGGGGGAAAGAGAGAGAATCATCAATGTGAGAGAGAAACATCAATCAGTTGCCTCCCTTACATGCCCCAACCAGGGACTGAAACTGAAACCTAGGTATGTGCCCTGACCAGGGATCAAACCCTGCATCCTTTTGGTGTACTGGAAGACCCTCCACAACCAGCTGAGCCACCTAGCCAAGGCAGTGTTTTCCTTTTCTTCAGATAAATACCCAGAATTCCAATTGCTGGTCGTATGGTAGTTCAGTTTTTAATGTTTGAGAGCCTCCATACTGTTTTCCATAGTTGCTGTACCAGTTTACATTCTCACCAAGAGTGTACAAGCATTCCCTTTTCTTCATATTCTTGCCAACACTTGTTTTTCTTTATTTCTTTTTTATAATGGCCATTCTAGCAGATGTGAGGTGATATCTCATTGTAGTTTTTATTTGCATTTCCCTGATCATTAGTGATGTTACACACCTTTTCATTTATTAGGTTGGCCAAAAAGTCTGTTTAGTTTTTTTCTGTAAACTAAAAGACACATTTTTCATTGTCACTGTTAACTTTATTGATTTGGATAATTTGAGTATGTTGGCTATCTCCTGCTATTGACTTCTAGTGGGTAGAGGCCAGGGATGTTGCTAAATATATTCCAATGCATAAGATAGCCCCATAGCAAATAATTATTATTTGGCCAGAATGTCAATACTTACCAAGACAATTCACAAACCACTTTTTGACATGTTTGGTCAGTCACAGCACCTTCTCTGTATACTGCACAATATATATATATATATATATATTTTTTACATTTCCGTTGTGTTTTTACCTTTCTTGAAATAATAAAGCATAATATGCCAAAAATGTTGCATGTTATCTTCCATCTTTAATATTAAAATTGCACAAAAATTCACCCATTTTGATGTTTGTTTTAAATACGCACTTATATGACAGCTGTCACAACACAATCTAATGGAATTGTTTCGAATGACGTTAAAGACAACTAAGCACTACTAGAGCCGTCATACAGAAAAAACTAAACGAACTTTTTGGCCAGCCCAATACCTCTTGGCCATCTACATGTTTTCTTTGGAAAATGTCTGTTCAGATCCTTTGCCCATTTTTTAAACAACTGATTTTTCTCTATTGAGTTCTATGAGTTCTTTATATATTTTGAATATTAACCCCTTATTAGATATATGTTTTGCAAGTATTTTCTCTCAGTCTGTGGTTTGTAAGTTCATTCTTTTTCAAAGAACAAGTTTTGGGGTTTTTTTAAAAAAAAGATTTTATTTATTTATTTTTAGAGAGAAGGGAAGGAAAGGAGAAGGAGGGAGAGAAACGTCAATTTGAGAGAGCAACATTGATCAGTTGCTTCTACTATACATCGTGACCAGGGACCATACGTGCAACCCAGGAGTGTGCCCTGACTAGGAATCAAATAGGAGACCTTTCACCATGCAGAACTACACCCAACCAACTGAGCCATACCAGACAGTGGGAGAATTTTAATTTTAATGAAAACTTACAGCTTTTTATTTTATGGACTTGTTTGGTGCCATTTGTTGAAAAGATTATCCTTTTTCCATTTAATTGCTTTTGCTCCTTTGTCAAAGATCAGTTGACTCTGTGGGTCAATTTTTGCGCTGTGTGTTTTGTCCCATTGATTTCTTTGTCTATTCTTTGACCAATAGCACACTGACTTGATTATTGTAGCCTTATATTAAATTATAGACAAGTAATGGACAATTAGAATTTGAAATGAAAAGCACAATACCATTTTCATTAGCACATACACACAAAGAAATACTTAGGTATGTATCTAACAAAATACATACAAGATCTATACAAGGAAAACTACAAAACTCTGATCAAAGAAAATCTGAATAGAGATATTTCATGTAGGTGGGTGGCAAGTTCTTTCCAACTTGAGTTATGTATTTAGCACAATCCCAATCAAAATCCCAGCAAGTTATTTTACGGATATCAATGAAATGATTTAAAGTTTATAAGGAAAGGCAAAATACCCAGAATAGCAACACAATATTAAAGGAGATTAAAGTGGAAGGATGGACAGTGGGTAACTTCAAGACATGTTAATTGGCAAAAAGGTAGACAAAATATATTGACGGAACAAAATAGAGACCCCCAGGGGTAGATTCCAATCCCGGTTCTGCTACTTAGTAGCTATGGAAATTTTGGTCAAATCATTTCAGTTTTCTTCATCTATAAAATGATTAAAGGGTTTGTATGAAGACAAAAAGATAATTTATATAAAACATTTCGCAACACTGCCTGAGACATAATAAGAACTTGATAAATTTTAGCTATTGTACATTTTCTAATTTGATTCTAACAAAATTTATGAAAGAGTAGCAGATCAAATTTCAGGGCTATTAATATTTGACAGAGGTCAAGTGGTTAGATAAATGGCAGAGCCAGAATTATGACCTAATCTAGAATTACTCAATATTACCTATCTCAGTCTAAGATAACAGGAAAGAGTATGCTCAAATTTTACAGCTACATGAAAATAAAGTTAAGGGCCAAGATGGAGGTATAGGCGGACACACTGTGCCTCCTCACACAACCAAGATTAAGGACAATAAAAATTTTACAGAACAAAAAAAACCCAACCAGAACAGATAAAGGATTGAATTGTATGGAAGTCCGACAGCGATTCACCCGGACTGGTAAGAGGGGCGGAGTCGGCAGCCGGCAGAGAGGGGTCGCAGCAGGAAGAAGTGGTAGCTGGTGGTCCCAGGTGCACAGGCGGCAGTTACCAGGCGCAGGGAGCCAACGAGCAGACTAAGCAAGGTGCACAAAGCAGCTGACCACAGTCGCACATTCGCTCCCAGATAAACCAGGCGAAAATGGGCAGCGAGACAGACTGCGCAGCACAGGGCCCCAGTGCCGGGAGTAAAGCCTAAAAAGCACCTTTTGTGAGAACACTTGTGAGAGTTGGGGTGCCGAGAGGGAATCCCAGCCTCACAAAAGAGTTTGTTGGACAGACCCACAGGGTCCTAGAACATGCACGAGTCCACCCACACGGAAATGAGCACCAGAGGGGCCCAGTTTGCTTGGGGAAACCGGTGGAGTAGACTGGAATCCGAGAGACAGCAGAGCAAGCGCCATTGTTCCCTCGCGGACCCCGCCCCCACATCCAGCATCACAACCCAGCGACTGGGTTTCCCCACCCTGGTGAACACCTAAGGCTCTGCCCCTCACCACATAACAGCTGTGACCAGACCAAAAAAAAAAACAAACCAAGGATGGCTCAAACGGCAGAACAGATAGGGGCCCCAGAGCTAATTTATCTAAGCAACCAAGAGGTAGCCAACCTATCAGATGCACAGCTCAAAGCACTGGTAGCTAACCTAACAGATAAACAGTTCAAAACATTGGTGATTAGGAAGCTCACAGAATTGGTTGATTTTGGTCGCAAATGAGATGAACAAATGGAGGCTACAGTAAGTGAAATGAAGAAAAACGCACAGGGAACCAATAGTGATGGGAGGAAAACTGGGACTCAAATCAATGGAGTGGACCAGAAGGAAGAACGAAACAACCAAACAGAAAAGAATGAAGAAACAAGGATTCAAAAAAATGAGGAGAGGCTTAGGAACCTCCAGGACATCTTTAAACGTCCCAACATCTGAATTATAGGGGTACCAGAAGGGGAAGAGGAAGAGCAACAAGTGGAAAACTTATTTGAACAAATAATGAAGGAGAATTTCCCCAATCTGGCAAAGGAAATAGACTTCCAGGAAGTCTAGGAAGCTCAGAGAGTCCCAAAGAAGTTGGACCCAAGGAGGAACACACCAAGGCACATCATCATTACATTAGCCAAGATTAAAATGAAAGAGAAAATTCTAGAAGCAGCAAGGGATAAGGGACAGTCACCTACAAAGGAGTTCCCATCGGACTGTCAGCTGATTTCTCAAACGAGACCTTACAGGCATGAAGGGGCTGGAAAGAAGTATTCCAAGTCATGAAAGTCAAGGATCTACATCCAAGATTGCTCTATCCAGTGAAGCTTTCATTTAGAATGGAAGGTAAGATAAAGTGCTTCTCAGATAAGGTCAAGTTAAAGGAGTTCATCATCACCAAGCCCTTATTATATGAAATGTTAAAGGGACTTATCTAAGAAAAAGAAGATAAAAAATCGGACAGTGAAAACACAACAAACTGCCCTGGCTGGTGTAGCTCAGTGGATTGAGCGCAGGCCTGCAAACCAAAGGATTGTGGTTCGATTCCCAGTCAGAGCACATGCCTGGGTTGCAGGCCAGTTCCCAGCACGGGACACACGAGAGGCAGCCACACATTGATATTTCTCTCCTTCTCTCCTTCCCTTCCCCTCTAAAGATAAAATAAATATTTTTTAAAAAATTAAAAAAAAAAAAAAAGCAAACTCACAGGTATTAACAACCACACCTAAAACAAAAGCAAACTAAGCAAACAATAGATCAGGAACAGAAACACAGAAATGGAGGTCACATGGAAGGTTAGCAACAGGGGAGTGGGAGGAGGAGGGGGGGGAAGGTACAGACAATAAGTAACATAGACGGTGGGTAGAAAATAGACAGGAGGAGGGCAAGAATAGTGTGGGAAAGGTAGAAGCTGAAGAACTTATGACACATGGACATGAACTAAAGGGGGGAATGTGGGTGGCTGGGGTTGTGAAGGGTGGAGGGGAATGATGGGGAGAAATGGGACAACTGTAATAACATAATCAGTAAAATATAATTAAAAAAAGAAAAGAACGTTAAAAATAAATTACACAAGCAGCACTTTAATGTACTTTTATCCACAGTGAAAAGAATTCTTGTTTATTTTAATTCCTGATATAAATTCATCTTCATAATGATGTATTTTTTTTGATACATTGGTAAATTTTATTTGTTAACATTTTATTAGGATTTTTGTATGTATGTCCTATGATTTTTCTTTTTCATAATGTTCTTGTCAGGTTTTTGTATCAGGGTTTTTCTGGCATTGTAAGTTGAATTGTGATATGTTTACTTTTTTCCTCTTCCCTGGAAGAGTTTGTATAAGATTGCTATTATTTTTTCACTTGAATACTTGATATAATTCTTTAGTGAAGACTTCTAAATCTACAGTCTTTAGTGTGTGTGGAAATATTTTTAATTGTGGATTTAATTATTTTCAAATTAATAATTTGAAGGTACCGGACTTTTCACATATTTTAAATGTAAGTCCACTCAGATAATAGTAATTTATTAACTGGATTTATTGTTTGAACTTTGTTTAACAACAGTATAACATTTTGAGCTTTAAAAACTTAATGTTGACTTCCACTCAAGATGGCAGCATAACCAGACATGGCTTTCTATTTTGCAACCACATTAAAATTACAACTAAAATATTAATCAACCATCACACAGAACCATCAAAAATTGAGTTGAATGAGAGCCTGACAACTATGGAATTAACAAAACCACATCCATCCAGACAGGCAGGAGGGGCGTGGGCACAGACACAGAGCAGGGTAATCCCTCACCCATGTATGGTGGGTAAAAATTTGGGAGGGATATCTCAGGGGCAAGGAGTCCCAGCCCCACACCAGGCCCCCAAACTCAACGTTCCAGTGCCAGGAAGATAAATCCCCACAACTTATGGCTGCAAAAACCAGTGGGGATTAAGTCAGTGGAAGAAACTTCTGGAGCCCAGCAGTTCTTTTTAAAGAACCCACACACATACTCACCTACTCAGTCTCACTCCCTCTGAGCTCCAACACTGAGGTAGCAGCTTGAAAGGCACTAGTGACATAGGGGGAGAAACTGAAGTGTCTGGAATCAAGGCAGTCAGGGGCCATTGTCCCTTTTCTAGACTCTCCCCCACAGAGCCAGCAGGTTTGTGCTGTATCTGAGACTGGAGATATCACCATGGAGATCCACAGAGACTCCCCCCTCCCAACTTACAGGCCCACCAAACCTGCTTTTCCATATGAATGGCTGGTCTTGGCTTTTCCTTCACAACTTCCTAAATCTTCTCAAGTAAGCAACATCTGGGCTCAGTGAGCCCCAGGCCCAGCACTAGCAGCATCCAGCCTAGAGTCACAGATTGGCTTTCCCTGGGAATTTCCAAGCCCACCACAAGTAGCAGCAACCTCAGATTGCTTTATAACTCAGGCAGGAAGGTCCTGGGCAAAACACAGATGGTGGCTGACCTTGGCCTATACCACCGGGAAGCCCACAGGCCAGAGCACCCAGTGGACAGGTACACACCACATCGGAGCACCATCACTCTGTCCCTCCACAGTTGATCCTCCACAGAGGGCTGAGGTTGGTGGCAAGTGTTCACAGCCGGTCCTTGCAAGCGACTGGCCTAGGTAAATCCCTCCCATTGATTTGCCAACAGCAGCCAAGGCTCAACTACAAGAAGAGGGTATACTCAGCCCACATGAAGGGCGCACCTCCAGTACCAGCTGGGATGATAAGGGAGGCTGTGTCACTGGATCCTACAGGACATCTGCCACATTAGGCCACACTACCAAGACAGAGTCAAAGCAGCTCCACCTAATACATAGAAACAAACACAAGAAGGCTGCCAAAATGAGAAAATACAGAAACATGGCCCAAGTGAAAAAAACAGATCAAAACTCCAGAAAAAGTCAAATGAAATGTAGATAGGCAATCTTATCGGGTGCAGAGTTCAAAACACTGGTTATAAGGATGCTCAAGGAACTTAGTGAGGACCTCAGCAGCATTAAAAAAATCCAGTAAGAAACAAAGGATACACTAATTGAAATAAAAATTAATTTTCAGGGAAATGACAGTAGAGTGGATGCAGCTGAGAATCAAATCAGTGATGTGGAACACAAGAAAGCAAAAAACGTCCAATCAGAACAACCAATCAGAAGGAAAAGAATCCAAAACAATGAGAATCGTGTAAGCAACTTCTGGGATAACTTCAAGAGGTCCAATAGTCAGATCACAGGGGTGCCAGAAGGAGAAGAGAAAGAGCAAGAAATTGGAAATTTATTTGAAAAAATAAAGAAAACTTCCCTAATTTGGTGAATGGAATAGACATGCAAATCCAGGGAGAACAGAGAGTCCTAAACAAGGTGGATGCAGAGTCCCACTCCAAGACACATCATAATTAAAATGCCAGAGGTTATTGATAAAGAGAGAATCTTAAAAGCAGCAAGTTAGTTACCTATAGGGGAGTTCCCATAAGACTGTCAGCTGATTTCTCAAAGGGAACTGCAGGCTAGTCGGGATTGGAAAGAAATATTCAAAGTCATGAAAAGCAGGGACCTACAGCCAAGACTGCTCTACCCAGCAAAGCTATCACTTAGAATCAAAGGGCAGATAAGGAGCTTCCCAGATAAGGAAAATTAAAGGAGTTCATGATCACCAAATCATTATTATATAAGATGTTAAAGGGGCTTATTTTAGAAAAAGATGATCAAAGCTATGAACAATAAAATGGCAAAAAATGCATATATATCAATAATTGAATCTAAAAGTCAATCTAAGCAAACAAGAACAGAGACAGAATCATGGCTACAGAGAATATTTTGATGGTTGCCAGATGTGAGGGTTGTAGGGGGATGGGTGAAGAGGTGAGGGGATTAAGAAGTACAGATAGGTAGTTACAGAATAGCCATGGGGATGTAAAGTACAGTATAGGAAATGGAGTAGCCAGAAAACTTATACACTGTGGGGGAGTTCTGTCCAGCAGAGCCCCCTCCCCCCACCCCAGCCATCACAGATGAGAATAAGTCTACCAAGACATGATCTGCTTGGGGAGGAAAGGTGGCAAATCTTTCAAAGGAGAAGGACCTTGAGCCTGTTCCTTAATGGGCTTTTATTGGGTTTAATTTGTATAGGAATACAGGGCATACACATAAAGGCCAGTCATTGTCAGGCAGTAATGATCAAACAAGATAACATTCATAGATGTGTGAGGGCTTATTCTGAGTCAGGGTCAGATAAAACTTTGGAAAACAAACTCATTTTATGCTTGGACCCTTATCATTTAAATTGAGGGCATTCTTAGCAAAGCAGATTTCACAGGATTTTATGCATTCTTTCTTAGGCCTGATTGCCCCGGAGAACCTGCCCTTTCCAACACAGGGATGCGCCCACCTCTGGCATTGTTTCAGGCTTAAGCCAGGTGGAGGATGCAAGCAGCCAAGAGATTAGAAGACTTCTTACAGATAGAATGAAGACTCAGGCTATGTCAAAGCTGAGGGGTGAGGATCAATCACCCCCTTTTTCCATAGTCCCCCAAGTCCTTCCCTGATGGCCCCATCACGACTATGCCTGTCCTAAGTAGTCCCTCCCTTGAGGAATCTTACCCATCGTTGCCTAACCAGTCTAACCAGTCATCCACTGGGGGCCAAGTAGGGTGAAGTAAAGGGGGCAGAGGCTGTGCTCCTGCTAGGAGAATAAGCTTTGTCTCCTTAGTGGCTTATGGTCCCAAGGTCTTTTTATTCAGCCTTAGCCATGGGGGGTTACGGCTTCTGAAACTAGGCAGGGCAGTTCCCAACATACTCATGACCATGGACATGAACAATGGTGGCAGATTGCCTGAGGGAGCAGGCAGTGCTGGGTGGAGGGGGGTGAAGGGGGAAAAATCAGGATAACTGTAATAGTATAATCAATAAAATATAATAAAAAAATAAAAACTGTTAGATGTCACTTAGGTTTCTTTTAAATTGTAATAAAATACACAGTGTTAAATTTACCATCCTAGCAGTTTTAAGTATACTATTCAGAATGTATATAAGTACATTCACATTGTTGGCAGCCAATCTCCAGAACTGTTTTCATCTTGAAAAACTGAAACTATACCCATTAAGCAACAATTCCCCATTTTCTCTTTCCTCAACCCCTGGCAACTACTCTTTACTTTGTGCTATTAATAATAGAAATCATACATACAGTGTCTTTTGTGAGTGATTTATTTAACTTAGCATAACTTCTACAAGGTTCATCTATGTTGTAGCATGTGTCAAAATTTCCTTCTTTTTTAAGGCTAATATTCCATTGTATATATCACATTTTGTTGATCCATTTATCTATCAGTGTACATTGAGGTTTCTTCCACCTTCTGACTATTGTGAGTAATGCTTCTGTGAGCATAGGTGTACAATTATCTCTTCAACACCCTGCTTTCAATGTTTTTGGTAGATACCCAGAAGTAGGGTTACTGGGTCATATGGTTATTCTATTTTTAATGTTTTGAGGAACCACCATACTGTTTTCCAAAGGGACTGTACCACTTTACATTTCTGTCAACAGAGGATTTTTCATACTTCATATATTTTTGTGTTAGTAAGCTATATTTGTTTCATCAAGCCTTCAAATTTATTGACACAGTGTTCATAATGCATTCAGTGACTGGGGTTTTTAGATTTTATTTATATTTTGAAATAACTGATCTTGTGCTTTGCTGACCCTTCTTACTGTATATTATTTTTATTTTGTTCATTTGCTCTAATCCTTCTAGTCTCTGAGTTTGCTTTGCTGTCTCACTCTTTGGGTCTGATTTGTGTTTGCACATGCTCTCCTGAGTTTGTGTGATTGTTCTCCCTTCTTTCTACCCTTCCAGAACAATTTTCTAGAAGAACTCATGGTTTTGTTTGTGTGTTTTAATAAGGTGAGTAAATTGGGAGGAAAGAAGTAGAGGTGTTAGAAATTGTCATTTTTGAGCACTAGGCTTCAACCCTATTATCAGCTATACTTAAAATTCTAACACTCTGATTGACAAGATTATGAAATGCAGTTTGTAACATTGTTACTTCCCCCCGCTCCCTTGCAGGACCCGTTGGGGCCCAGCCCCTACTCATGGTGCCCAGAAGACCTGGCTATGGCACCATGGGCAAACCCATTAAATTGCTGGCTAACTGTTTTCAAGTTGAAATCCCAAAGATTGATGTCTACCTCTATGAGGTAGATATTAAACCAGACAAGTGTCCTAGGAGAGTAAACAGGTAAGAATCATGAAGTCATGGAGATTTTTTGTACTCTTGATATTTGTCTTTACCATAGTAATTGTTTATCTTATATATCTAATTAACAGTGATAATGTCTAACAGTTTGACCAAGAACACATGGTAATTTGTTTTGAAATTGAGTGTTCTTTAGGGGTGTGGTGATAGGTAAAATCTCCAAACAGCCTTGAAATTTTTCCATTATAACATGAACTCATATGTTCTCTCTGTGATGATAGGGAAAGTCTGAGTCATTTTTAGATGCTTTTGAAATCACTGAGCATCTTTTCCTTTGCTGTTAGGTAATATATCTCTTAACTCTCCACCCCACCTTATTTACCCCTTTTTTAAAGTACCCTTTAAGATGATGGTGGTGGTAGAGGTATTGGTCGTTGTCATGGTTTCATGCTTTCTATTCCCCTGATCCTCAACTGCTAACTGTTCCTTAATCTTACATAGGAACAAGTACATAATGGTATTTAAAGGTTTTTCAGTCTCCTTTCAGTAAGCTTCTTTTCTCACATTTCCTAAGTACTCTATATGTGTATATGTATGTGTGGCTGTGGTTTAGGTAATACAGGAAATGAAAGGGAATATGAAAAACATCTGCGAAAGAAGGTTTTTTAAAAAAGACTATGGAAAAAGCATTTAGGAAACAATGATGCTGAACATTTTGGTTTGTAGTATCAAATACCTCAGACTTCTTATTCAGTAGTTATTATTAAGTGCCTCCATTTAAGACTAGGTGACTACACCTGAAACTTATCTAATGTTATAAATCAGTATTACCTCAATTTAAAAAATAGATGGTTCTTTCTGTCAGGAAATTTATAATTTAGTGGAGTACATAAGACACCTAAGATATACGAAGTGAATGAACACCAAGAATCTTTTTGATAGCATGTAAAAAAGTCACATGAATATTATAATTAACATATAATGCCAAATTCTTTCTGAGGTCAGGAAGGGAATTGTGGAGTACTACATGTGGAAAGAATCAAAGAGATCACCTAATTGATACCTTTTTTTTATAGCTGAAATCCACAAACGTTTAGGGACATTCAGGAACACATATTTCTAATAGCAAAAGTGAGGCCAGAACTCCAGAATCCTGGCTTGATAGTCATTAAGAAATATTTGTAACGCAAGAAGATAATAAAGTCTTTCCATTTGTGACAACTTGAATGGACCTTGACGAAATTTTGCTGAATGAGTTAAGTCAGACATAGAAAAAACAAATACCGTGTGATTTTGCTTACACATGGAATCTAAAAACAGCATAAATGAACTTTATACTTTGTTAATATTTTGGCTTGATCTTATATCAACATCTGCAAAACTTATTCCCTTTATTTCTTTCAAAAGACTAGATTTTTGTTTTAACTTTTTATAATGTCACTACATATCTAGTCAGTTAAACTTGTTGGTGGGCTTTTCAAATTAGTTGCTACACTTGCTAACAGCTAACAGCTAACAGCTGGAATTCTGGAAATTAGAAGGAATTAGACAGAACTTTACAATTCCTTTTCAGTGTTAGCTAAACAGTTACAGGCCAAAATGCAGCAATATTTAAATCAACACATAGGAGGTTTCTCTCCTCCACAGGCCACATGCTCAAATATTTGGTGCTATGGCATTAAATCATAATGGCGGCATAGTGATGTATTGTCTCCACATAAGTTTCCACTTTAGTCAGAGGAGTTTTTGTGGACAGAATGTGCAAGAAATCCTCATGAATCTTTTTGTGAGTCAACTTCTCTACTTTAGACTTTCTGTCCATTGGCTTTCTTTATCTTTCCTCACCCCTTTGGTGTGGTGTGGGGGGCAGGGGGCGGGGGTGGTGTATGTTTGTTCCTATGTAATGATTTTGATTGAAAATGATCATTTGGCTTAGTAGCATGTTTGTTTAGCAGACTTTAACAAGTGAATAGTCTCAATAACTAAAAATAAATTTTTTTTAGAAATATTATGACCTAGAGTATAATTTCTGTAACTTGAGATTTTATATTAGTTTGTCCAGCTACTAAATACTTGTATATATGGGGATAAGCCCTAAGTAGACTGTTATGTACTTATTCAAAATCATTGAATAACGAAATACATGGGAAAAATTGTATACACAATATGAATGTAACAAATCTATTTTAGACACAAAAATTTGAAAGAATCTTAAAATAATTGTAGTAGATGTGGTTGATTTTTTCGTTCAATTTTCTTTTATAATTTAAACATTATAGTTATTTTGCTATTATAATTATTGTTTTTTTATTTTTATTTATTTATTTATTTAACATTTTATTTATTTTATCTTTAGAGGGGAAGGGAGGGAGAGAGGGAGAGAAACATCAATGTATGGTTGCCTCTCATGCATCCCTTGCCAGGAACTGGTCTGCAACCCAGGCATGTGCCCTGACTGGGAATCGAACTGTGATCCTTTGGTTCACAGGCCCGCACTCAATCCACTGAGCTACACCAGCCAGGGCTATATTGTTTTTTAATATTTTATTTATTTACTTTTAGAGAGAGGGTAAAGGAGGGAGAGAGGGAGAGAAACATCCGTGTGTGGTTGCCTCTCACATGCCCCCAACTGGGGGACTCGGTCTGCAGGCCAGCACTAAATCCACTGAGTCACACCAGCCAGGGCACTATTATAATTATTGTTGCTTTTTCTTTTAATTTTTAAATTGACTTTTAGATTTAGAGAAAAGGAGAAAGGATGGGGAGAGAGAGGCTTGAGACAGACATCAATCTATTTTTCCACTGATTTATGCATTCATGGGTTAATTCTTGTATGTTCAGACCTGGGATTGAACCCACAACCATGGTGAATCAAGGAGGAAACTAACCAACTGAGCTACCCAGCCAGGACCTTGTTACTATTATATTATGATTAATGATACAGGGACAAATATTTGTGCATATTGTATATGGATGTAATATAATTCTGATTGAATTTTAGAAGGAAAAAATAAATCTATATTGATGTCATTTCAGGTTTTAAATGGAAATCTCAAATCAGAGTGTTTAAAGGAACACCTTTTCTGCTGTTACTAGGAATATCATTGGCATAGTGTTATAATTGGGTAGTATGCCAAGAGAGGGATGTACTTTTTTAAAATAACAACTTTATTGATGTAAAATTCACACACCATACAAAAATTCACTCAGAGGTGATGTACAACTATCACCACTATCTAATTTTAGAACATTTCATCCTCCTAAAAAGAAATCCCATACCCATTATTAGTCACTACCCATTGACTCCATCCCCACAGCCCATGGACTAATCTACTCTCTGTCTGGGTAGATTTGCCTTTTCTGGACATTTCTTATAAATGAAATTATACAGTGCCTGCCTTTTTGTGTGATGTCTTTCAGTTCACATGTTTTCAAGATTCATCCAACTTGTAACATGTGTTACTACTTCATTTTTTTTCATTACTAAATAGTATTCCATTGTATAGATATTTTATAGATTTATCAGTTGATGGATATATGAGTTGTTTGTACTTCTTGGCTCTTATGAATAATACTGCTATGAACAGTCATGTACAGGATTTTATATGGACATACACAACTTTTTCTTTACTCTTTTGAGGAACTGCCAGACTCTTTTCCAAAGTGGCTGTATCATTTTACATTCCCACTAGCAGTGTGTAGTGATCCCAATTTCTCCACATCCTCACCAAGATTTGTTATCTGTCTTATTTGTTATAGCCATCTCAATGACTGTTAGGTAGTATCTCACTGTCATTATGATTTTTCATTTCCCTGATGGCTGATGATGTTGAGCATCTTTTCGTGTACTATTTGCCATTTTTATTTTTGGAGAAATGTCTCTTCAAATCCTTTGCCCATTTTTAGATTGGATCTTTTGTCTTTCCATTAAGTTGTTGGATTTCTTTATACCTTCCAGTTAAAAGTCTATTTGACCTTTTGATTGATAATGATTTGCGAAATATTTTTCCCTTTCCACATGCTGCCTTTTCACTTTGTTGATGATGTCTTTTGAAGCAAAACATTTTTAATTTCGATGGAATTCAGTTTTTTCTTTTGCCAGTTCTTTTGGTGTGATACCTAGAAAACCGTTCTTAGAGGACATACTCTAGAAAACACTGCAGATGAAAAATCAAACAATATGGTGTTTAGCTATCTTGGGGAGATTGTACCATGCAAAATATGTCAGTTAATAATGTGTCACTTTATTCCTTGTTTGTTAATCACTTAGAAGAAAAGAAATCTAACAGGTAGTGATTATTTCAAATCTCAAAATTCTTTTTAAAAAATTTTATTTATTTTTATTGTGTTTTTTTTAAGTACCATTTAGTCCCCTTATATTCTCCACCACCACCACCCTGCTGCAATCACCACATTGTCAAAGTAGCACCTAAAGAAATTACTCACTGGTAATTATAGTCTTTTGGTTAATAGTACAGTATTTTTGGGATTAAAAAATACTTTTATAAGTAAATATATGTCTAAACATCAGGGACTAGTGGGTAGAGTTTATTCCCAACATCTATCCATTTGTGTAGATTTAAATTATAATAACAGCTATGTAATATCTCATTGTATGGATGTACCTTAATTTGTTTACTTTAGGTCTGCTCCAGTTTTTTTTTTCTTAGACTAAGTTAATAAGTCCATTTAAACCAGTTACCTCAATTTACCATATAGTTTTACAAAAATAGAATGCTGTTGGTACTAGATTTAAAAATACACGGACCCTTACTGGAATTACAATTCTAAATCCTGCAGTAACTTTACAAACTTAAAGATTATTTTTTGGATACTCTCTATTTTCATTTAACTATTTAATTTATTGTGCTCCTGTTTTTTCACAAGATAAGTAAGACATGATCCTTGATAAGGATTTCTTAGTCTGTATGGAGTGACAAGTTCTGTGATATGTGCATTATGTGCTGTGATGAAAGAATAAGGGTAATTTTATTAACCACTGTCACTCCAATAAATTCAATGTTTTTTTTGTTTTTTTTTTTTTTTTTTAATTAATGGTTTCTGCTTTTGGTTAGGGAAGAAAATGGAGTACATGGCATGGTATCTGAGCTGAATAGTTTGTCCAGTGGGTCAGGGGAAGGAATAATCTGTATAGAGAGAGCATGAGCAAAGGTAAGACATGTTAATGTCACAGAAGTGGGCCAGTATAGGGTCTGAAAAGTTAGCTTGATGGTACATCATTAAGCTAAGGCCTGTGAATTCAGAAACAGTAGAGGGCCATTGGAGGCTTTTGAGCAATTGAGGAACATCTATATTAAAAGCATTAACTAATGGCAGTGTGGAGAATGAATAAGAGGAGAAAGACCAGTCCTAGAGAACAATTTTAAGACTGTTGTAGTAGTCTATGTCAGTGATCTTTAAACTTTTGATTGCACATTCCCATTAGTTAAAATGTTTGACCTTGCACTTAATAGACAAATATATATACATACATGTATTTAAAAAGTTTATAGACGTGTACTACTATTTTAACATATTGCATAACTGTAGAAAAATTAAAGGTGGGAAATAATATTTTAAAATAAACTATTTAAGAATATATTTAATAATTTGACATTTTTAGGTTAATGTATCAAAAACCTGACAACGTGTATCATACAATTGAACTGAAGTACGTTGCCACCTGCTGAAAATGAAGAATGAATGAGAGTTCACCATTAACTCTTATATGTTGCAGAGCTCCCATTATTCTGTTAGGACTCCTGGTGTACCATGTTACACCTAACCATCTGACATGGACTAAGTTGTGGCACCAGTATCAAGCCATATTCATGAATATTAGTAAGTCTTAATTTCAAATTGTTAGCTGAAAATTAAATATAAAAAATCTTTTCCTCATGCTTCAGCGTACTGTTACTGTAGCACTTTTGGTACCTGCTTTTGTAAATTAGAGGTAGTGTGTTGTGAGACTTAACTAACAGCAAGTAGTGAAGAGAGGGCTTAGATGATTTAGAAGAATGAATAATTTAGGTATGTAAGGAAAAAGAAGAAATAAGAATGGCTTCAGAGTCCCTAACTTATGTAATGGTGATGACTTTAACAGAAATACAGATGGTGAAAGGACCAAGTTTCTTATTTTCTCATGTGGTTATTTGGATGTTGAAATGTGTTAAGAAGCATCAGAATGGAGTTCAGTAGATTATTGGAAATAAGAGCCTAAAGCTCAGGAGATGAGTCAAGATGGAGATTGAGATTTGAGGCACGTCAGCATATAGGTGATCATTAATAGGGAAAGTGAGTAGAGTCAAGATAAGAGGACTGATAATAGATCTCTGGGGATACTATTGTTTCAGGTTTGCCAGTGAAGACTCTTAACACACTAAAAAGGAAGGAGAACCAGGACAAAGTAGGTGTTTTAGAGAAGGTTTAGTCATGTACAAGGTAGATACTCTGTTCAGTTTTTCACATGATAGTCCATCAAAATAGCCAAAGACTTCTATAATTTCCTTTGAGTCTTTTCTATTCTGAACTAAAAGTCCTTAGCTTGATTTATTTTTACTCATATTACATGAGTTTCTATCAGGATTACCTTCTGGTTGTTTCATTTTTTAGGGTCTTAAGTTTTTCCACATTGAACAAAGTACTCCACAATACGAAATGACCTATGTAATTTGTGATGGGATGCTTACCCACCTTGTACTGGGTACTTAAATATATGCAGCCTGAGTTCTTTAATTTTGAGGAAGCTACATCATACCATTAGCTCTTTCTGGACTTATAGTCACCCAAAGGCTCTTTCCATAAGAGCAATAGTAGGTAAGTTCTGTTAAGTGCTCTAATTTGTTCTTAACTGCTGTTGAACTTTTCAAACAGAAGTGCTTAGATTTCATAATTGCCCTTATCACACTTCATCTTCATTGGAATTCAGTGTTATAGTTTGTTAGTAGCTTTTAAGACACTTACGTGTTTTTAGCTTACTGGTCATGTCTCCCAAGAATGTATCATTTGGGGGTTTCTTACACAATAGGTAGTTTTGGATTATTTATTAAACATAGGACACTAGATATGTTTCTTTTGCTTATCGTGTTGATAGGGTTTTTTGCAGGGGGCACTTTAGAAGTTTATTCTGAGTAAAAGTTTTCATGAATGTCTAAGTTAACTTGGAAAAGGAACTTGCCCTATTCCACGATATAACATAATAAAGCCCTCTAGTAATCACAAAAACATGATACTGGTCCAATAACAGACATAGACCACTGGAACCAGATAGAGAACTAAGAGCCGTATTCGTTTACATGTGAGAACTTAAGATAAAAATAGAGCCTGTCAGAATGGAGGAATAGGTAAGCATGGCTTGCCTCCTCTCAAAATCACAGCAAAAATTACAACTAAACTACAAAGCAGCTATCACTCAGAATCGTCAGGAAATTGTTCTGTGTGGAAGTCCAATAAGCAAGGAATTAAAGAAGTCACAGTCATTCAGATGGTAGGAGGGGTGGAGTTGCAGAATGGGCAGTCCTACACCCATGTGTGGTGGATAAAAATTGGGAGGGATCCCAGCCTCTCAACCAGACGACCCAGCCCAGAGTTCCAGCACCAGGAAGGTAAGTCCCCATAACTTCTGGCTGTAAAAACCAGTGAAGGCTTGGAGCAGCAGAAGAAACTTCAGGGTATCTCCTCTTAAAGGGCCTACAACAGTCTTAGGACTCATGCAGACTCACTCCCTCTGGGCTCCAGAACCAGGGCGGCAACTGGAAGAGCACCAGTAGCATATGGGGAGAAACAAGTGTCTGGCATTAGGGTGAGTGCTGAGAAACAACTTCCTCCTGGACAAAATTCCTGAGGCCAGGTAGCAGCCATTGTCCCTTTCACAGAACAGCAACACCGTATCTGAGACTCTGTCAACCTGGTTCACACAGGTTGCCCTGCCCTGGAGATTACCTAAGACTCCTTTCCATCTAACTTATGGGTGCGCTTTCCTACAGTAGGCCACACTATAAGACAGAGAGTCAAAGCAGCTCTACCCAATACATAGAAACAAACGCAGGGAGTTTGCCAAAACAAGGAGACAAAGAAACATGGTGCAAATGAAAGAACAGAACAAAGCTCCAGAAAAAGAACTAAACAAAATGGAGGTAAGCAATCTGTCAGATGCAGAGTTCAAAACACTAGTTATTGGGATGCTCAAGGAACTCACTGGGTACTTTAGCAGCATAAAAAAGACCTAGGCAGAAGTGTAGGTTGCATTGAGTACAATAAAGAAAAATATACAGGAAACCAACAGTAGAGGGGACAAAGCCAAGAATCAAATCAACAATTTAGAACACAAGGAAAAAGTATTCAATCAGAGCAGCAGGAAGAAAAAAGAATTCAAAAAAAATGAAGATAGGCTTAGGAGCCTCTGGGTATCTTTAAACATACCAATATCTAAATCATAGGGGTACCAGAAGGAAAAAGGAAAAGGAAGAGCAAGAAATTGAAAACTTACCTGAAAAAATAATGAAAGAAAACTTCTCTAATTTGGTGAAGGAAATAGATATACAAGTCCAGAAAGCACAGAGAGTCCCAAACAAGATGGACCCAAAGAGGACCACACCAAGACACATCATAATTAAAATGCCAAAAGTTAAAGATAAGTAGAGAATCTTAAAAGCAGCTAGAGAAAAACAGATAGTTGCCTACGAAGGAGTTCCCATAAGGCTGTCAGGTGATTTCTCAAAAGGAAGTTTGCAGACTAGAAGAGACTGGCAAAAAGTATTCAATGTGATGAAAAGCAAGGACCCACAATCTAGATAGATTACTCTATCCAGCAAAGCTATCATTTAGAATTGAAGGGCATATAAAGTGCTTCCCAGACAAGGTAAAACTAAGGAGTTCATCATCACTAAGCCATTATATGAAATACAAAAGAGAATTATATAAGAAAAAGGAGATCAAAATGATGAACATTAAACTGGCAGTAAATTCACAACTATCAATAATCGAATCCAAATAACAAACTAAGTAAGCAAGCAGAACAGAAACAGAATCATAGATATGGAGGTCATTTGGAAGGTTATCATTTGGGAGGGGGAAAGGGAAAAATGGGAGAAAGATGCAGGGATTAAATACAGATTGGTAGGTACAGAATAGACAGGGAGATGGTAAAAACAGTACAGGAAATGGAATAGCCAAAGAACTTGTATGCATGCATGACCCATGGCCATGAGCTAAGTAGGGGGATTGCCAGAGGAAATAGGAGGTACTGGGTAGAGGGGAGCAAAGAGGGAGAAATTGGCACAACGGTAATAGCATAATCAATAAAATAAATTTTTAAAAATTATGAAAATAGAATTATAAATTGATCAGTTATTATAAACTGTTCAGTAGATGGTATGAGAAAACTGGCCCACAGTAAGGGGAAAAATAAAATTGAGTCCTTACATAACATTGTTTATAAAGAAGGGCCTCAGACAGATTAATAACCAAAATAATATATATAAAACCATAAAGTTAATAAAACTTAATGCATCTTTGTGATGTAGTATTAGGAAAGTATTTCTTAAACCCTCAAAAGCGTGAAACCCATAAGGTTAAAATAATTATTAATTTGATACAACAGTAAGAATTTCATTTCAACAAATACATGAACCTTGTTAACAAGCAGGTAATGTTTTGGGGATGATATTTGCAATAATCTGTTAATGAATTAATATCAAGAATATCAAAGAAACTACTTTAATTCAACAAGAAGATTGGGACCCAAACAGAAAAAGAGCAAAGGAAACAAATGGGAATTCGCAAAAGAAGAAACAGACACATGAAGGGATGCTCAAATTCATTTTAATAAGAAAAGCCTGAATTAAAACAAGCCTTTAGTTTTACCCACTAGGCTAGCAAAAATAAGAAAGCAAAATTGGATAATGCCAAATTTTGTCTGGAATGTAGCAAAATAGGAATCACCAGGAGTATAGATTAGTGCAGCCACTATGGAGGGCAGTTTGGCAGTTCATCATCTAGTTGATAAAACTCACTTGAATCTAATAGTTCTGTTTCTGGGAATATGACCAGAGATTAATTCTCATGCAGGTTCATAGAGGGCCATAAAATGAGGTACTGCTGGTAGCATTGTTTTTGGTGCCTGGCAGTGAATAGACAACACGTGGAGTACTTTGTATCAATCAAACAACTAAATATCCCACAGCAACTTGTTTTCAAAAACCTAGTGCAGAGGGTAAAGGTAGGAATATATACAAACAGAAGGATACCCATAAACACATTAGAAGAAATAACTTACTGGGAATGGGTTTGAGGATAAGAAATGAATATGGAAGGAAAGAAATCAGTTAGAGGAGGGGTCTTACACAGATGAATAATGATAATGTACCATAAACTGAGGGGTGTGATTAACTTAACCTCTTGTACCTGAGGAATACAAGTGGAATTGGGGGGACCTGTTTGGCAGTGGTATGTAAATTGGGTTAGAGAAGAAAAAATTAAAGGCATTAAAAAAAAAACAAGAAAAAAATAATTCAGGTACCAATACTAGGACATGAAGTTTTAATGTAGGATAGAGGTACTAAGGAATGGAAAATAAAGGACTGGTGTAAGAAATACTGCAGACCTGGCTGGTGTAGCTTAGTGGATTGAATGAGAGCCTGTGAACCAAAAGGTCACCGTTCAATTCCCGGTCAGAGCACATGCCTGGGTTGTGGTCCAGGTCTTCAGTGGGGGGTATGTAAGAAGCAACCAGTCAGCGTCTCTCTCTTTCTCCTTCAGCCCTTTCTCTAAAAAATAAATAAATAAAAATATATGCAAAGAAATAACCACAGAGGGCTGGAATCAGCAACTAATTCAATAAAGAGATGAGCCACGTTTTGAATCTGGATAAGTGGAAAGATAGAGGTACCAGTAATTAAAAAGGAGTAATAAACAGGAGGATAACTATATTTGATATGGGGAATATATGTTGAATTCAGCTTTAGATATATTCCATTGAAGGTTCTAGCGGTTCATTGAGGTGCATTATCCACTGTTAGAACATTGATCAAGAATATATTGTATGCTAGGCATCAAAGCAGAATATTTTTTATTTCTAAAAAATGTGTTTTGGCCCTGCTGTTTTATTTTAATCTCCACAGTTGTGATCCTTAGAGTGGTTTGCCAGGATTTGGTTAGCTTAAAACTACACCAATTTACCAATAAGTAAAAAGCATCAGAATAATCAAAACATCCTGACAAAATAGATCTGGAAAATTTCACCTGAGAAACTGGAATTGGTGTTAATGGCCACAAAAGTAAATTTAAAATTCAAAAAAAATCTTTGAAATTTGTTTTGTACCTAAAAACTGATCAGTGAATCAAATCTTCATTGTAAAATTTAGTCTAGAAAAGACTTGATTTAAATAATTTCAATAAAATAGAAAATGGGGGAATATAGAATATTTGAGCATGTAGAAAACTGCTCCGGGTATCAAGTCAGCTTAACTATTTTGTTCCAGAAAATGCCTTTTTCCTCCTTTCCCTGTCACCTTATTCACTTGACTGGGCTAGAATTCAATCTTTTTTTTTTTTTTTAAGATTTTATTTATTTATTTGTAGAGAGAGGAAGAGAGGGAGAGAATCATCGATGTGCAATAGATATATCGATAGGTTGCCTCTCAAATGCCCCCAGCTGGGGACCTGACCCACACAACCCAGGCATGTGCCCTGACTGGGAACCGAACCTGCAACCTTTTGGTTCACAGGCCAGTACTCAATCCACTGAGCCACACTACCCAAGGCTGAATCTTTTTAAAAAATTCTTTCAAGTGTATTATAAATTATACCAGTACTATGTTAGTATACTCTTTTGTAATATATTTAGATTTGTATAAACAAAATAAAAAAATCATTCTTCTCTCCACTTCTCTCCAGAGGTAGCAGCCATTGTGTGTATTTTGGTATCTATCCTTCTAGATATCTTTCCACTGCTTTTACAAAGAATGTGTGTACAAAAATAAATATTGACTATTGATATTTGGTAATTCTCTCTGTAGTCTGTACTTTAAAAAAATTATGTCTTAAATATCTTCCCATGTAAGTATGTGGGATAAAAATGTTTGCTGGGTAAAAACAGAGGTTTCAAAATATCCTTACTAGCTAATTACTATGGTAAAAGTTGTGGGTGGAGGGTAAAAGGATAGGGTGATGCGAGGCACAGGTGTGTTTATTGCTGCCAAGAATCTCACAATCTAGTAGATGTGAAATATATAATAACTATAATACAGTGGAGTAAGTGTTCCTATAGATACATGTACTAGTTGCTATTTTAGCGCACAAACTCTGACAAAGAGAGGTGAATGAGTCACGTGTTGGTAAAAGGAATCTTGGATCAGTTTCTGAGGTTAGTATTTCTCAGGTCAACTGTGACCCAGAGCAATTAAGTAATTCCCTGAATTCACTCTTCTCTATTTTTGTGAAGTTCAGATCGTCCCTTTCTGGTATCCTAAGCCATAGTTCTGAAAGCAAAAATTTTATCATGTATGATCGTCTTATAGAATTTTGATAGCTTTAAATACTGTAAGAAATTACTTTAGGTAAATTTTTTAAAATTTCATCATATAGAGGATTATGTGAATGTATTCCCTTTTTTAGGGAGGTGGTTGACTCAATGGTTCAGCATTTTAAAGTAACTATATTTGGGGACCGTAGACCAGTTTATGATGGAAAAAGAAGCCTTTACACAGCCAATCCACTTCCTGTGGCAACTACTGGGGTAAGATATGTGTTCCTTTTTTGGAAAGCTGTATTTTTTCAGTGTCTCCTTTTAAATGCACTTATTATCATTTTATTTTATTACAGCCCATATATCATTTATCTTTTTTAACTTTTTGAAATAATTTCAAATGTATGGAAAACTTGTAAGAATTATGTAAAGAACTCATGTGTATCCTATACCAAGACTCACAAGTGTTCTTAATATTTGCCATATTTGTTTTAATATTCTCTTTCTTTCTCCCCTTTGCTGTCCCTATATCTAATAGATACAGCTATATCTATACATATACATACTTATTTTTTCTGGACCATTCAAGAGTAGGTTGCACATACCATGCTTTTTAATGTGTATTCCCTAAGAACAAATAAATATAAAAACCGTAGTACAGTTATCAACTTCACTAAGTTTTACAGTGATACATGATACTTTTATCTAATCAACAACCCATATTCCAATTTTGTCATTTGTTCCACTTATGTCCTTTAGCCTTTTTTTCCCTTTAGTACAGAATCAAGTCCTGGTTTATATTTTTATTTACATGTCATGTCTTTCTAGTTGTCTTTGTTCTGGAACAGTTCCCTAGCCTTTTTTTCTTTCTTCCATGACATTAACATGATTGAAGATGGCAGGCAAGTTATTTTTTAGACTGTCCCTTAGACTGAGTTTATATGATGCTTCCTTTTTATTAGATGCTGATTAAGCATTTTTGGCAGAAATATTACGTATGTTCTTTCTTTATCAGTGCATCGTATCAGTGCATCATATCAAGAAGCACATAGTATGTATATGTTCCATTAATGGTGATGTTAACTTTGATCGCTTGGTTAAGTTGGTATCTGCCAGGTTTCTCCTGTCACGTTACTCCTTTTCTCCTTAACTCTTGTGGGGAGATAACTTTTTTTTTTTTTTAAGATTTTATTTACTTATCTTTAGAGGGGAAGGGAAGGAGAGAGGGAGAGAAATATCAATGTATGGTTGCCTCTTGTGTGTCCCCTGCTGGGAACTGTCCTGCAACCCAGGCATGTGCCCTGACTGGGAATCGAACCTCGATCCTTTGGTTCGCAGGCCCGCGCTCAATCCACTGTGCTACACCAGCCAGAGTCTGGGAGATAACTTTTTTAGAAATTGTGATAAAATACACAACATGAAATTTACTATTTGAGCCATTTAATGAAAGAAAAGCTCTTAACACTTTTTAATGTCCTAAATATTTTTCTTTTTAGTCTTTTTTAAAGACTGTATTTATTTATTTTTAGAAGGAGGGGAAGGGAGGGAGAAAGAGAGGAAGAGAAATACCAGTGGTTGAGGGAAACATCAATTGGTTACGCCTCGCAGGTGCCCTAACTGGGGATTGAACCAGTGACCTTTAGCTTTGTGGGACAGTGGCCAACCAAATGAGCCACATGGGTCAGGGCCATCTGAGTCATTTTTAAGTACAGTTCTGTGGCATTCAGTACATTCACAACCATCACCACCCATCCATCTTCATCCTGTGAAACTGAAACTCTGTACCCATTAAACATTAACTCTCCCTGGCAACCATTCTACTTTCTGTTTCTATGAATTTGACTACTCCATTACCTCATATAAGGGGAATTACATATTTTCTTATTATGACTGGCTTATTTCACTTAGCACAATGTCCTCAATGTGTTCATCTTTGTTGTCACATGTATAGGGATTTTCCTGCCTTTTTAAGGCTGAATAACATCTCAGTGTGTGTGTGTGTAAGTAACACACATCACATTTTCTTGTTTGTCCATCCATTGATGGATACCTTTGGGCTATTGCAGATAATGCAGCTGTAAACATGGTTGTAGCAATACATGTTCTAGTCCTTGCTTTCAGTTTTGTTGTGCACATACCCAAAAGTGGAGTTTCTGGATCACATAAGTAGTAATTCTGTTTTTAATGTTTTGAGAAATCATTATTCTGCTTTTCATAGCAACTGCACCATTTTATATTTCCACCAACAGCGCCCAAGGTCTCCAAATTCTCTACATTTTTGTCAGCACTTGTTTTCTGATTTGTTGATAATAGCCATCCTAATGTGTATAAGGTGATACCTGATTGTAGTTGCGATTTGAATTTTCCTAATTACTGGTGATGTTAAGCATTTTTTTTGTGCTTATGGGCCATTTGTGTATTTTCTTTGGAGAAATGTGTATTCAAGTGTTTTGCCTATTTTTTTATTGAGTTTGGTTATTATTGTTGAGTTTTAGGAATTCATGTATTATCATAGGTGATACTTTTAAGAAACTTGTTTCTTAATAGACTTTTTAAATAATTGATGATTCTTTGAAGAATTATTTCTGTATAGAAATGGTGATTTCCTAATTATCTAATTCCTTCTACATTTATTAGGTGGTATTCTACAGTAAGGAAGAGGATTTTCTTCTCCTCTGTGTATTCTATTTAATTTGATTGCTTAAATTGGTTCCTATGTCCTTTTGACATGATACATCTTTTTTTCCCTTTGAGTACTTCCTTACTTTGCGGCATGAGCTGTTCAAGGCTCATCTTATTTTTTCCCTGCATAAGTCCTACAACTGCCATTTCTTAAAGGAAGGCTGGTTTCTTTCAGTTGGGTAATGCAGTTTAGAACCCAAAATCTGGTTTACTGCATGTGCTCATTGCTACTGGGGTATATGTGCTTCCAGGCCCTTTCAGTGGACAGAGGTAGGAATACATACATATATACATACATACTTAGATACAACTAGCAGTAACAAATATTACATGGCATACAGTAAACCTAACTTGGGTATCCTGCAAGTACCACTATTTGCATATAACATACAGTCTGTTGTATGTTGGAAATCATGACTTCAAATCGGTTCTTCCGGTTCTAGTCTGTTTTCACAGGATTCTTCCTTAATTCTTCACATTAAATATTTGAATCTTCTGCCCTGGCTGATGTGGTTCAGTGGATTGAGCTCCAACCTCTGAATCAAAGGGTTACTGGTTTGAGTCCCAGTCTAGGGCACATGCCAGTAGGGGGCATGCAAGAGGCAGTCACACATTAATGTTTCTTTCCCTCTCTTTCTCCCTCCCTTCCCCTCTCTAAAAATAAATAAATAAAAATATTAAAAAATAAACCAATATTTGAATCTTCCTTAATCCCCTAGCTCTCCAAAACATCACCACTTTTACTTATGTGTTCAATCCTGCAGTACATATAAAACAGTATCTGAATTAGTATACCATACCACTGCAGAAAACAAACCTAGTAATAAGAGTTCAGAGTTTTATTTTGTAGGCCGTTCTTTCCTACTCACCCATCCTCCAAACTCCCAACTGAGAGTAGAGTCAGTATACTGTGTTCAAGAGTTACTTGGATTGGCCCTGGCTGGTGTGACTCAGTGGATTGAATCCTGGCCTGTGAACCGAAAGGTTGCTGGTTCCATTCCCAGTCAGGGCATGTGCCTGGGTTACAGGCCAGGTCCCCAGCTGGGGGCCTGCAAGAGGCAGCCAATCAATATTTCTCTCACTCACTGATGTTTCTCTCCCTCTCTTCCCCTCTTTCTAATAAATAAATAAATAAGATCTTTCTTAAAACAGAGTTACTTGGATTAGTTTTTTCTTTCTTGCTTTCTCTTCTTTTGGTGCGGTATATTCATTTGAAATTCATTTGGATTCATTTGATTTCGTTTATATTCAGTTTTAGTCTTTTTCCTCCAGCCTTATTGATTTTATTTTTAATTTTTAATATATAGAACTTTAACATGCTTTCAAAAGTCAAAACTATACTGAAAAATACACTCTGAATTGTTAATTTCTCCCCATTTGTTTCTTATCATCCTTTCAGAGTAACCAGTTTCTTTGTTTATGGTTTATGCATCCTGTGTTTCTTTTTACATAAATAAGCAGATACATAAAGATTGTTCCATTTTCCCCTTCTTTCTCACATAAAAGATGACATACTATTTGTAATCTTTTGTACTTTGCTTTTTTTCACTTAATAGTTTATCCTGGAAGTCATTCCATAACAATTCCAAGTCATTTTCCTCATCATTTTTTTATAGCTACCCAAATGTTTGGGCATTTAGGCAGTTCCCAATATTTTGCAATGACAAATAATTCTGGCATAAATAACTCATTTAAATTTTAGTCTATTGATTTAACATTTAGATTAGGTTTTTATATTTGCCTTGTTTTCTCTTAAATATTTTTATAAGTTAAACTTAAAAATGATTGTATTTGTCTTTTTCAACTTTTATCAGATAAGTCTTTTCCCATCAACAGGTAGATTTAGATGTAACTTTACCTGGGGAAGGTGGAAAAGATCGACCTTTCAAGGTGTCAATCAAGTTTGTC
The DNA here is from genome assembly GCA_004027475.1 of Anoura caudifer. NCBI lineage: Eukaryota > Metazoa > Chordata > Mammalia > Chiroptera > Phyllostomidae > Anoura > Anoura caudifer. The sequence goes on from PVKU01002528.1 coordinate 62,544, forward strand.
TCTCGGGTGAGTTGGCACCTACTACATGAAGTACTGACAGGACGGACCTTGCCTGAGCCACTGGAATTAGACAAGCCAATCAGCACTAATCCTGTCCATGCCGTTGATGTGGTGCTACGACATCTGCCCTCCATGAAGTGGGTCCTTTGGCTTATTTTTTATCTTTAGATTTTAAATGTGAAGGCTTTCCTCCCAAGAGGCCTCCTTTGGTTAACTTTCAGATGTTGTACATTTTTATTATTTCAGTTGAAGAATAGCATGCATACAAGTTCATTGACCAGTGTAAGTTTCAGAAAATTCTGACTTTTGACAGTATATATGCCTTATTACTGTATTTTTCGGACTGTAAGATGCACTTTCCCTCCCAAATTTGGGAGGAATAATGGTTGTTAATGCTGCTGTTGAGTTCTGTTTATATTTACATTGGTGAAATATTATGTTATTAAATATTTTACCACATTTTTTGCTTCAAAATTTTTTTCCTATTTTCCTAGGTGGGTGTTATGGTCTGAAAAATATAGTAGTTTAGCTTGCTTTTTTTTTTTTTTTTTTTTTTTTTTTTTTTTTTTTTTTTTTTTTTTTTTTGTGAGAGAGAGAGGGGGGAAAGGAGAGAAACATCAACATGTGGTTGCCTCTCCTGTGCCCCCTATCAGGGGCATGGCCTGCAACCCAGGCATGTGCCCTGACTGGGAATTGAACCAGCGACCCTTTGGCACTCAATCCACCGAGCCACAGCAGCCAGGGCTAATTTAGTATTCTAATGGATACTTTTTAGAGATGTGTCTAACCCTTTCTCCTAGGAGCTATAAATCTTGAGTAACTGATGTATTTTTAGATATATTCCTATAGTTAAATCACCTTGTTTTAAAAGTAATTTCATTATTAATACAGTAGTGTCAAATTGTGTTAAAATGGCTGCTGTTTTAATCACACTAGCACCTCATATGTGTATGTGTGTATCTGTGCTTATATATATAGGATCAGATAAACTGTGTCTTTTTAAAGAAAAGTGTTATGCCTTACAAACACATTTATAGAAATAGCTTTTTGATCAATGATTATTTACTATAGCATTTTCTAAGATCGGAAATGTTAACTTTTTAAATCTATTTTTAAGAAAGTATTTTAAATAAAATTTGTTCTTATTCAAACTAACATTAGTTGTAACAATAGAGAATTTCAGTGAAGGATGCTGACTCTTTTTTCATTTAGAATGGCTGCTTTTTTTCTTTCACAAATTGGAAAATGTTTATTTTCATATATTCATAATGATAAGCATCATTATGATAGTATACGTTATGTGTTGTAGAGTCATCTGTTCTGCATATTTAAATACTTACACAGGAAGGAAGGATTGAACATGCTATTTTGTTTTTTGTAGATACACACCTGTGGGGCGCTCCTTTTTCTCAGCTCCAGAAGGATATGACCACCCTCTGGGAGGGGGCAGGGAAGTGTGGTTTGGATTCCATCAATCTGTTCGGCCTGCCATGTGGAAAATGATGCTTAATATTGATGGTAAGGGAACTAAAACCAAATTCTGTATTAAGTATGGCTTGTTGGTGTGTAATATGTAAGTGTGCATTTTATGTTTAATTATATGTTCTGGTGTCTTGAAGTAATATTTGGATGTATATTAAGACAAACTGGAAAACATTTATATTTATAATACATTTTATTTAGAAAACCTTTATACAGAACTTGTCCTAGTTTGCTATGAAAACAAATAAAAAAGCAAGTCTTTTGGTCATTATGACCCCTAGCATTATGCCTACTGCTGATGCATAATGTGGAGCTAATTGTATCCATTTTTAGGTGTTCTCTTAGATTTTGAGCTTATGTAAAAGTAGAATAGTATGATAAACTGCCACCTATATGGCCATTACCCAAATTGTCAGTATTTTTTTCTGTCTTTATTCAAACTCTCTCCATTTCTTCCTCTAGTTTAAAGTCAAATCCCACAATGTTATCTTGTCCCTACTAATTCAGTACGTACCTCAAAAAGTATGGATATTTTCTTCCACAGTCAGAATGCCCGTCATATATAAGAAAATTGAAAATAATCATTTATTTGTAGCCTATACTACCCTGTCTATAATCAGATTTCCCTGATTGTTTCAAATATCTTTTTATAGTTCGTTGGTTCTAATCAGTGTTTAGACAAGGTTCACACCTTACATTTGGCTATTTTGCCTTTTTTTTAATGTAGTAGTCCCATTTCCTTCCCTCTAGTTTTATTTTGTTTGGTTTTTCCCTTTTTTTTTTTTTTTTAATGCCTTGGCTTCTTGTCAGTTGCCCCGTAGAATATCCAAAAACCTGGGTTTGTTTTTTGTTTTCTTGTGGTGTCATTACTTCATTCCTCTGTCACCTATGTTTCCTGAAAGTGAGTGTTGGCCCTAGAGGCTTCAGTCAGTTCTAGATCAAAGTACTTTATAAGTGCTTCATATTTTTATCATATTAGGCACATAGAATTTAATGGCCTCATTTTTTTAATGATACTAAGATTGATTAGCATGTTCAGAGATCAATAGGCCTGATTTCTCCATTAAAATTTCACAGTCAACCTTTCAATTTCTAATATTCCATTCATTGATCATTGTTACCTGAATCACTTATCTCACTAGGGATTATCAACTGGTATTTTTTCTAATTCTGTTACTCCTTTCGCATTAGATGGAATTCTTATGTGGAAAAATCACGGTGTCCTGTTGATAATTCATTAGTCTTTGATAGCTTTCTTGCTTTCTGGCACAGCAGGATGTTCCAGGCTCATCTTATGTTTCTTACCCTGTACCTGGAATCAGCCATTACTCCAAGGATCCCTGGATCTTTCTAATCAGTACATAGTTTCCTCATTATTTTCAGCTGCATCTGCCATTGTGGAGATGTGTCATTGGGGGGATATATTTCAAAAGTCTCCTTTAGATGTGCTAGGACAGTTTTTAAGTGTATCCCATTTCAGAACATCATTTCATGTATATGTAGATGTTTCTTTAAGATAAATTCCAAGCATTGATGGGTCAGGGGCAAACATATTTGTAATTTTGATTGCTGTTGCCAGATTGCCCTCCACCAAGGTTATAAATATTTATTGTACATCAATGATTGAGGCTACCTATTTCCTTGTGCCTTTGCCTCTATAGGTATCAGCCTATTATTTTTGTCAATCAGATTGGCAAGAATTAGTTTCACTATGTGCTTTTGTTTTCCATTTGACCATCTTTTCACATATATAAGGGCCACCTTTTTTTTTTCTGTTAACTGTTTATGTCCTTTGCCCATTTTTTTTTTCTGTTGGATATTTGGTCTTCTCATTTACTGGCAGTGCTTTCTAAGAGATTAGCCCTTTTTCTGTGATATGAATTACATACAGTATCTGCTGGTTTTATTTGTCTTTTAAAAGCCTTTGATGCGGCCTTGTTTTTGTTTTTGCCGCATAGAAATTTATCCCTATGTGTGTGTGTGTCTACAAACATACACTTAAAAGTGATCAATAGTTTCTTTTTTGACTTTTAATATCTAATAGAACTAGTCTCATTTTTTGTTTCAGGTTTTTCTATGCCGTTCTTATTTATTTTACCACATAAGTGTTAGAAACACCTTGTTTAGATCCGGTGGGTGTAGCAGAATGGGCTGTTATTTAAGTATTCTTCACATAAAATTTATACATTTCTGAATATTTTCTCCCTTATTTTTGCTGTTAAATGCATTTATAGGTCTAACTGGTTATTGTTTATATACATGAAGGCTTTTGATTTCTATATACTAACATTTCTCTCTGCCTCATTGAATTCCATTATTGATTATAGTAGCCTTTTAAGTGATTTTCTTGTAGTGTCTAGTTATAATCATTTCATCTACAGATAGTAATAGATTTAACTCTTCCTTTGGGTTTTTATACCTCTTAACAGGTTATGTTGACCAATCAGGGCAGTGTTAAACATTAGTGGCTAATGGGCATCTTCTTTTTATTTCTAACTTTAGAAAGAATGCTTCCAGTGTTTCCGCATTAAGTATGATGCATAACCATGATGCATGCATGTATGCATAAGAGCATCTGTTGCTTCCTACTAAGTACTTTTAATCAGAAATGGATGTTGAATTTTCTCCATAAATTAATACTTATGGAGCTAATGATATATTTCTCTTTTTATAACAAATATTGAACTAAACTAATGTTTTTGGAGTTTAATGTGATTCTGGATTCTGCTTGTACTTCTTTTAATTAAAATACAAAAGTAAGATTAATCTGATCTGCAGTCTTTTCTTTTATGGGGCAGTCTTTTTCACGTTTTAGTATTAATGTTACATTTTATTAAAAATTTAAAAGTTTTCTGTTTTTTTAAACATACAACAGTTTTTAAATAGTATTTAAATTATCAGCTCTTTTAAGATTTGGTAGAATTTCCCTATAAACTGTTGGGGTCTATGTATTTTGTTTTGGTAGGTAGATAGTTCTTTTAAAACTTCATTTTTTGTGAAAGTCAGTCTGTTTAGGCTCTCTGGGTTCAGTTTTGGTAGGTTATATCTTACTAGAAAATTATTTTATCTATATTTGTACAGAGTTTTATAAAGTAGTATCTTATATTTTAAAATTTTGTCTATTTCTGTGGTTTACCCTCATTTCTTATTTTGTATGTTTTGCTTTGTCCTTTTAACTTTTGCTCTTGGTTAGGAGAGGTGGTAGTATAAGCAGATAACTTACCCCTTTCCCCTGCCCTCTGCAAAAGAGATTTCGTAATTTTTTTTTCACTTCCTTGGCTTTCTGTTTTTTACCTTCTTAATTTCTGCTTTTACCTTTTTTCTCCTCTACTTTTCTTTACTTAATTTAGTTGTTTTCCTAACTTTTGGAGCTATATTTAGTAACTCATTTGTTTTCATTTTTTCTTGTTGATAAAGGTATTTAAAACTGCATTTTCTTCTCATCACTGTCTTAGCTATATTCCAAAGCTTCCAATATGTAGTATTTTTATTATATTATATTATAGAAACAGCACAGATTTTTTTGTATTTCCTCTGTTACCCAGTATTGTTTGAAAGACTTTCTAATTTTTCAGATTGGAGATCTCTTTTTTCTGATTTTGTTATAAATTTCTCATTCTTTTGCGTTGTTTAATCAGAAAATGTTTTGTATTTCTACTTTTAGAATTTATTGAGATATTTTTGTATCCTAATATTTGGTCAATTTTTACAAAAGTTCAATAATCTTTAAAAATATGATATATTCAGTTATTTGATAGTGTTAAATGAATATCCATCCACCCTACCATTTTGATTATGTTGTTCAGATAATTTATGTCCTTACTTATTTTTGTTTACTTGTTTTCTCAGGCTGGTAGAAATAAATTTAAATTTCCTATTATTATTCTGTTTCTGTGTATTTCTCCTTTTATCTCTTATCATTTCTCCTTTTTTAATGTTGCTGCCATATTCTTGAGAACACACACATAACAGTTTTCTTCATTGTGAGTTGTCTTTTACAATGGTAAAATGACTTTTTTAATACTTTTGAGCCAAAGTCTGTTTACATTATCCAAATAAAGGATGACTATCCATGTTTTTGTGAATCTTACCTATCCATTTATTTTTAATTTCCTTTAAATTTTATTATATTTCCTAAATTACAAATACATCTTGGCCACCACATAGAGTGGTTTTACTTTGTGGATCAGTCCAAAGCTTTCTGTTAGTGAATGGATCAGTTGTGCCAGATAGACAGGAATAACATACATATTTCATCTTTGTGTCAGATTATTTTATATCTTCGTTTTTTTTAAGTGGTCCATTTCGTGCCTTTTAATTGATAGTTTTGGTATTAGGAAGGTTTTCTTTTCCCTGTCAGTAGGTTACCTTTATACTTACAATTTCATGTAATACTCAACTTACTTTTTTAAAGCAGTGTCTTTTGTTTTCTTTAACAATTTACAATTATATTAGCTTCATTCTCTTCTTTTCTCCCTCTCCTTTACTAATTAGTTTTAGCCATGGTAGCGTTATTTTATTCTTTAGAATTTTGTTAAATGTTTACTACTTGACTTTCAACTCTGACTGCCTATTACCGTATGGTGCAGTCAGTGAGTTCATTCTACTTTTATGTTTTCTGCTCCTGTCATTTCATTTATTTGTGCATATTATGATCCCTGCAGTGTTCAGGTATATAACAGTTACAGTTCCTTCTGTCACCTGTATGTTCACTTATTTTCACCTTAAATTTACAATTAACTGTATTGGTATTACCAGTCTTCTAACATTTGTCCTGTCATCTCTTGGTTGCAGTGTATCCTCATTACTTCTTCAAGAGGTGCTAATATGAATAAGAGCTGAGTTTTTGCATATTGAAAACCATTCCTCTACAGCTTTATTCATGAAGGGTTGCTTGGCTAGACATAAAATTATTGATTCATACTTTCCTGAGTACTTTATAGGTATTTTTCCACTGTCTTCTGACAGTGAATGTTCAATAGATAAAGAATGATGTCAGCTTGATTTTCTTTTTTAAAGTATTTTTCATAATTATTTTACTAGATTATTTCTCAGTGTTGACTATTTTGGGTCAATTTTATTTTTAAAACATTGGACTTCCTTGAAAATGTTAAGTTCGGGTCTTTTTTTTAAACTATCATTTTCTTTAAAAAATTTTCTATCCTCTTTGTCCCTTATTGTGCCTTTTGTGGTATAATTTTTACTATGTACTCATTGTATTGAATAGTTTAGTCTTCATTTCTTGAATTAAAAAACTTTTTCTTCATTTCTTTCATTGGTTATGCAATGCTTATTGCACCTTCAGTTGACTGGGCTGTCTCTTCCCTGAGTTTTTAAATTTCCGATCTGAGGTCTTTCATCATACCTTTATTAAGAATCTTTGAATTTATATTAAAAAGTAGTGTTACAATTTTCATCTAATTTGTGATATTTTCTGTTGAGTTTTCTTCATCAGGGATGTTGTGCTGACTTTTTATGTATGGTATCTTTGCATGGTTATCACTTTTTTTGTTATTCATATTTAAATCATACTAGTTTTTCCAAACCACCTATTAGAAGAGACTGGAGTGGGAGGGAGAGGTGGGACAGGACATTAGGAGGTAGGTAGTTTTCCAGGTTTCCTGCTCAAGACCTCTGTCCTGTTGTTCTGATGGGTTCTTTCCTCAAAGTATAACCACATTTCCTTTGCCTTTCAGTAATTTACATGTTTAAAAGATGTGAACCACCAGCCATAAGTTTCACCAGGTCCTCATTAGCTTCTGCTAATTCAGCTCCTGCCTTTTAAAGTGCCTGCTCATATGTTATCAATTAGAGAATTTGTGACGGTTATACAGGAGTTCTATGTACTGTTCTTTTAACTTTTCTGTAAGTTTGAAATTAGAGAAGAAAAGTGCATGCCTTTGTTTTGGAAAGGTAGTCCTATCTGAGATCTATCACTTCTAAGTCACCCTCCACTCATTCTCATAACACTTTCTACATCATGACACTTTCTCTACTTCCTTCTGAGACTTCCCCACTAAGTCTCAGTTCCAAACATTGCAGTTCCCACTTAGGATAGCACCCTCTCTTCCTGGGAGTAAAAATTTACTCTTACTCCACTAGGCTCCTTTCATACTTTGTGTCCCTCTCCCTTGCATAGGTTCTACTAGTCCCAAGTACTTGGTACTATATTTACTTATAATTTGGCATTTTCAGGTTTTATTGTTGTGTAGATTACCTGAAGATACAGGGTTTTCTTCTTTTTATTAGCCACATTCTTTTTGTGGCTATGTATTGAGGAAAGTGAGAAAATTAAATAAATTCGTGCTATTTTCCCACTGGAACTTAAAGTCCAACTTTGGATATTATTAATAAATAATCTCTAAATAACCCATTGGTAAAAGATATCACAATGAGAATTTTTAGTATTTTGAACTGAAGGGTAATGAAAATGTGCATATTGTTATGATTAGCTAAAGCAATGCTTAGAGAGAATTTAAAACCATGAATCCTGTTAGAAAAGAAGAAAAGCATCAGTGACCCATTCATCTTAACAAGTTAGAAAAATAACAGGAAATTAAATGCAAAGAAAAATATAAGGAAATAGGAGTTAAAAATAGAAATTAATGAAATAGTAAACAGATTTACCTCTATCCTGTAGGTAGGAAGACTTCAAAGGTATTTAAGAAGGATAGTGACATGATCATATTTGTTTTCCAGAAAGAGACCTCTGGCAGCAGTGTGGAGAATAGATAGAGGAGAAAAAACTAATCTGAGAAGCCAGTTAGGAGGCTTTTTCAATCACTAGTTCAGGTAAGAGATGGTGATGGTTTAATGCGGGATGGAGAGGAAGGAATATATTAACAAGGATTAAGTTAAAAAAAAAAAAAAAGTTTAAGAAACATGTCCAGGAAAAAACTTTGGGTATAGTTACTACTAGCACATGGAACTGATTGGAAATGGAATAGACCAGAGGTTTTACTAGCTTTTTTAAGGAATTGTTATTGGAAATAAACCTCACACCTGGTTTATTAGTTAGGTTCAACCAAAGAAACATAACCTGTAGGAGATGTGTATAGAGAGAGAGATTTGGCTTAAACGGTTGTAGAGGCTAGCTGGGCGAGTCTGAAATCCTTAGGGCAGGCTATCAGGAAGGGCAGGCTGGAACTCACGGGCAAGGGCTGAAGCTGCTGTCTATAGGTAGAATTTCTTTTCTCTCTGTCTTGGAGAAACCTCAAGCCTGCTTTTAAGGCCTTTCAGCTGACTGAATGAGGCCCACCTATATTATCCAGAATAATTTTAATGTCAACAAATTATGGACTTTAATTACATCTAAAATATATCTTCACAGCAACACCTAGATTAGTGTTTGAATAACTGGCAACTCGTAGTCTAGCCAAACTGATACTTTAAAATTAAAAAAAAAAAAAAAAAAGAGCATACCTTACCTGCAAAATTCTGTGATTATTCAATCTTTGAAACAGCCTTCATGTTCCCAAATCTCAGGCTGAGTAACTGTGCTGTGTTATAAACTAGCTTCTAAGAAGGACATAGTCTCCAACATGCATTCAGAGCAGTGACTCATTCATACCCAGTATGAATGGTTATGTGCAAATGAATATGGGAGGTAGATCTGCTGTTGCTGGTTAGTTGGCAGTGTAACCATGTATAAAAATAGGCCAAATGTTAATAAATCTAAAGCTTGAGGATTCTTTGAGACATCTGGGTAGAGAAATTTAGTATGTAGTTAGAAATGCAGGTATGAAAATCTGTAGTGGCAGGAGCTAAAAATAAAATTTTGGGACTCCTCCATATATAAATCTGTACTTGGACTATAGAAATGAAAAAACTTCTTTAGGATAGTATTTAGATTGAAAGCACAAATGAGAAGGATAATGCCATGGGGAATACTAGTATTTAAGGAAGGACAAAGGACCAGTGAGCAGTTGATGATTGTTGCAGTGAGTCTGAGAGCCGAAAAAGTGGTGTCAAGGGAGCCAAGGGAAGAAACATTCAAAGAGTAGATGATATCACAGTTAAGCAGTGGGAGCTTTCCCAACAAAATCAAGAGTGAGACAAGGATGTCAGTGCTATGATATTTAGTCACTATTGTGTTTGCTAACTTCTGTTCTTCTTACAGGTTTCAGTCTACATGTTACTTCCTTGAGAAGCAGTTTTTGACACCCTTCACCCCCCAAGTCTGAGTTAGGTATTTCTCTTATGTATTCCCATAGCACAGTATACTTGCCCTGTCATAGCATGTGTCACCCTGAATGACAAGTTTTATTGTTCTGTGTCTCCTCTTAGAATGAAAGCTTTATGAAGCTAATCTAATTCACCAGTGTATGTACCCTCCATGCCTTGCACAACTCTTGGTCATATTAAGTAAAGAATAAATAAAACCAAGAACATGGAGGAGGAACATCCACATGAGCTTGGAAAATTAGAAAAATGTTTGTAGATGTAATTGATGTCTTAGCTGAGCTCTAACAAATATGATGAGATCAAGAATTTGTATTGAAAAGGAGGTACACAGAAATAAAAGATTTCTGAGAGGTCTCTAAAATGCAAATTTTATTAAAAGACATAAGAGAAATACTGAATGAATATATTAGGCTTATTGAGAAGACTCAATTTGATGTTAGTTCTCCCAAAATTAATCTGTAAATGCAATTTTAAGTAAAATCTCAATAGGGATTTATTGATAAGTCAGTATGAAGATTTGTATGAAAAAACTAATGACCAAGAAAAGCCAGTATAATTTTTCACATTTGTAACCAGTTTGATGTAAGGTAAACTGATCAATGTGTTACCACTGTATCCCTATTCATCTGTCCTTGGTGATATTTAAAACATTTGTGAGAATCTGTTATATTTTACTTGTGAAAAATATGATCAGTATTATATTAAAAGCCAGTATAATCTTTAAAAAGAATAAAGAGGGAGGAATTGCCCTTCTTACTTTAAAACTATAATAATTGTAGCATACTCCTTTTAAGTGAAGGGACAGACAGATTGTTGAAGCAGAATACAGAGTCTAAAAAGTAAACCACATGTATATATGGAAACTCGGTAAATGTTAAGGTGGCATTTCAAATCCTTAACAAAAGAGCAGAATATTTCATTAATGGTATTTATACAGCTGTTAACTGTATGAAAAAATAATTAGACTAATCTCACATCGTACCCCAAATTTCTTTCTAGGTGGATTACAGGCCCTAAATTTGAAAAGCAGAACTTTGAAGTTCTTTTAGGAAAATAAAAATCGATCTCTAACATTGAAGAAAATATAAAATTATAAATCATAAAATAAAATACTGATAAACTTGGCTACATTAAAATTGAAAACTTGTATATCATAAATGACACAATAAAGTTAAAAGGCTAGGAGAATATTTTCATAAGGACAGATCAATAGAAAAGCACTTCCCAAAAGAGGAAACCCAGATGGCTAATAAACATATGAAAGTCAGATTGTCAGATTCACTAGTAATCAGGAAAATGCAAATGAAATCAATACGTTACCATTTCACACCCATCAGATTTGTAAAAATTAAAGTCCTATGTCAAATGTTGGTGAGGATAAAATAAAAGAACTCTCATGCACCGCAGGTACAAGTATGATTTGATACTACTTTGGAGAGCAGTTTTTAATATCTAGAAAAGATGAAGTGAAGATGAAATTACAGCCCTGACTAGTGTGGCTCAGTGGGTTGAGCTTTGTCCCACAAAGCGAAAGGTCACAGGTTCAATTCCCTGGTCAAGATGCATGCTTGGGTTGTAGGCTTGGTTCTCTGTCAGGGTACGTACAAGAGGCAGCCAATTGGTGTTTCTCTCTCACATCAATGTTTCTCTCCCTCTCTTTCTCCCTTCCTTCTCTCTCTAGAAATAAATAAATAAAATCTTTTTTTAAGATGAGATTATATGTGTCTTAAAATCCATAGTATATCATAGATATATGTTATATGTGCCTGAGGTACTATTTGTAATAGCAGAAAATTGGAAACAGTCTAATTCCTATTAATAGCAAGCAGGATGAGAAAATATTCTGAATAATTACATGAATTGTTATATACTATTATATAATAATATATACTGTAACAGTTGAATGAAAGAGCCAGATCTACATGTATCAGTATTGAAAACAAAGTTAGGAGCAGAGCATTTAGCAAAAGAAAATGTTATTTATGCAATAATTTAAAATAGAACAGAAGTATATACTGGGTATATACAAATGCAGTAAAATCAACAAAACCTAGATGAGACCAATACATACCAATTTCAAGATAGTAGTTCCCTTTAGGTAGAAAGAAAGAAGAGGACTGGAATGAGTTGGTTGAGGTAGGGAGAAGAAATAGACCTGCAAGGCTACATATTTCAAGAAAATTTGACAGAATGTTCATTTGTGTAAACAAAGTCTATAGATAACTTACTGTGCCATTGTGAAGCAAGGAAACCAGAAGATTGATAGTATTTTTAAAGACCTATATGATATCTTAATGAACTGAAAATAAAACCTAAAATTTTAAACAGGTTAATTTTTAAATTGTAGTAATATGCAATGCCGCTCTGAAAAATGAGTGAAAATACTGCACTGACTACCTTACTTGCTTACGTTTCCCTTTTTGTTTTTGTGTGATACTGATTTTGCGACCCTTGCACTTGGTATATTATACTGATTTTAACAGCCCATATTGAAATCTACTGGAGAAGACTGGTATTCCGTAATATGAGTACTGTAAACAAGTACTCAGTGCAATGGGAGCATACAACAGAGGGGTCCATTCTAGTCTCAGAGGAACACTTCTCTGAGGAAGTGACAGATGAGAGCTAGGTGAAACTGGCAGAAGTAAGCATGGAAGAGTACTGTAAGAAAGAGAGCAGTTTAATTCTAATTGTGTGAGTTAATCTTGTCTGCAAAATGATTATTTTCATGGTACTTAATATCCTAACTCTCAACTACCTATTAAAATAAAGTTAAACTTACTTGATTTTACCAGTTTAAGACAAAATTTTTTCCCATTTCTTCATCTGTGATATTGGGAGATGTCTTATTGTTGATGGTTTAATTGTCACAGTTTAATTGGCAGGTTTCTTTTTTAAGTTACATAAAATATTGATAAACCCTACCTTCATTGGCATCTTAGATTCAGTGAAATGCGGAATTTATTCTTAGTTTAGCCTCCTTTTAGGCCAAACTCATTTTCAGCTTTCATTTTACTATTGTAATTCACACATTTTTAAGAGCATCACAATGAATCTGGTATTTATTAGCTGTACCTTCCTTAAGGAGATATTCCTATTTACCTGTTGCCATACCAGATAGAATGCTAAGGGGTTTTTACATGAATTATGTCATATAAACTCCATCACAGTTGTATGAGTTAGGTGATACCCCCAACTGACATTTAGAGAGTGAAAATCTCTAAACTTTCTCTAAAGTGACTCTCTCTCTTTCTCTCTCTCTCTAAAAGTCACATAGTTTATATTTTATATTTATATTAATTACCTATGAAACCTATACTTAAATGTAACCATAGTTTACATTTAAGGCTCAAGATCATACAGTTTATATTTAATAGAGGTCAGCTTTTCTGACTCCAAAGCTTATGTTCTCAATAGTCACAGCTTTTTACATTATCCCTTAAGAAGCAAGATTTCTGGCAGACGAATTTAATTTGAGAATGTTATTTTCATTTACTTTTTTTGCTTTTCAGTAAAAGGTAGCTTTCTATGAACATATTCACTGTGTGTTTTGCTTCTAGTACAAAGTAGTCAGAAAATATAAATGGTTGTACATTTTAGTAATTGTAATTCATTCTGGCTGAGTCAAAAGTTCTTTGTAAGGAAAAGAGATTTTTGGTAATTTATTAATCACTGTTCGTGTTGCTTGCTTTATATGTTTGTCTTTAGTTCAGGTATAAGGTCTTTGAAGGTAAAGAAATAATTTTATTTTTATAATATTTCTGTTAGTCTTCTCAGAAGTAGATCAAAAGAGAACATTTCTTTCTAGTGAAATTAGAGTCTGATTTCAGGCAAGCATGGCAGGAACTTTACCAACATGAGATCAAGCAGGGCCAAGTACAGATACCTGTATCAGGCTATGCATTCTGTGCTCACATTAGAAAACCAGTATAATAGCTGCAGGAATCTCCATGACAGTCTTAATCAGATCTGTTTCTTGATTCACCCTGTTTCCGTCTGGTCAGGCACGCCCTTCATATTTGATGCACAGCCCTCTTCTTGGAATCACACTTCACTATCTCCCTGGGGAATTTTGTCTTTCTCCCAAATTAATCTCCTGTTTCCTGCATCCTTTTTCAACCCTATCTGCCTTTTTTCAACATTCATAAGTTTCATGAGAAAAGAGTACACAGTAGGTAAGGGTTTGTTTGGGTTTTCTTTGATACTTTACACATTGGAAAAATATATCAACAAACATAGATGATACTTTAGCTGGGTATTTATGTTGGAAAGAATTTTCCTTCATAAATTTGAAAGCAGTGCTCCATTTTTAAATAGCTTCCGTGGGGTTCAATTTACATATCATAGAAATCACCCATTTTAAGTGTATATCCATCATCGTACACTGTCTTATTATTTTCCTTGTTTTGCTTTACTTCATGGAAAATGCTCACTTTTTTCTGCTGTTGTTTTAATTTCTAAGGGTTTTTTTCTGAGTGTTCTAATACAGCATATTATTTTTGTTTCATAAATGTAGTATTCTCTCTTAGCTCTGAGAATAATTTATTTTGGTGTTTCTTTTTCCTGCACATGCTTACATTCCCCCCCCAGGTTTTTTTTGTTTAAATCTGTCTTCCATTTTGGAGGTTTTCCTCAAATACGTAGTATCCCTGACTATTTACTTGTGATTCAGTGGGAATATAAGTACTGATTAGAAATTTTGAATGCATTGGTGGGGCCTGTTGACATTGAGCTGTTTCACTGGGTGATTTCAGTCAGCTGCTGCTGGAGAATCTACAATGTTAGAACCTTAAGGTCTCTCCTCTAGACTAAACAAGTTATCCAAGCATGAGTCTTCCAAACACCTGCCTGAGGGTAACAATCTGATTGCCTGCCTTCTGGAGGCCAAGTTGGGGATTCTGGCTTAGGGAATGTCTGTCTGTATTTAATATTTTTACTTATTTAATCCATTGTTTTTGGTACAGTTGTTTGCCCTCAGTTGTACCTGATATCCTCTTTCCAAAGAGCCTTTTACTTTTTCCAGAGAATAAACCTCCAGACTTATACAGGGATGAAGAAGGGGCAGTCGTTCTGTAAACGTGCAGCTAGACAAGGGATTGAGGACTTTATCTGTTTCTCAAACAGTTTTTCTCTGTTTTTTAATACCACCCCATCCTTCTATCACCAGTTTGAGGTACCTAGTACTGCCTTTTAAGGATTCTATAGTGTAAAGGCAGTTGTTTCTTATTCCCAACATAGCTGGCTCCCAATTTCTTTTTTCCTTTCCTTCTTTTTTTTTTTTTTTTTATCTGCTGTGTCAGTTACAACTTGTTCACTTTTCATCTTCTAAAATATTGGCACACTTCTTATTTTCTTCCCTCCTTCTAGATTTATATCTTTTGTGTGTGTTTTTTTTTAATTCCCCACTGTAATTATACTGGAGTTTGGGGAAGGAATGAAATACACTCCTTCTGGTTACTCTTTAACCTTAACCCAGGATCTATTCTTACAAGGCAGAAGTTTTGTCTGATTCCTCTCTAAATTCCAGCCCGTGAAGGAGTCCCTGTCCAGTAGGCACTTAATCAGTGTTTAAGTGGATAATTAAATCTTGTTTGACATCTGTAAAACTCACTTGGTAACAGTCGTATTGGAAGCCTAATGTCTTTCCTCTGGACAGGGCTGGTTGTGTCTTCATGATGTCGTACCTGCCTTTCTCTGGAGTAATCCTGACCGAGCAAATGAGAAGCTGTAATGGCATTAGGGCCTAGCAGTGAAAGGTACATTCTGCCATTTTTATAATATCCTGTTGGTTACACAGATCAGATACATTTAGTGTAGAAGAGACTTAGAAAAAGGTGCAAATCTCACAAGACAAAATTTATTAGGGGCCATTTTGGAGACTGGCTACCACACAAAACTTTTGTATTCAGCTAGAAAAAGAACACATTAAACCCAAAGTAGAAAGTAAGAAATAATAAAAATCAGAG
Organism: Anoura caudifer; assembly: GCA_004027475.1. Lineage (NCBI taxonomy): Eukaryota > Metazoa > Chordata > Mammalia > Chiroptera > Phyllostomidae > Anoura > Anoura caudifer. The sequence goes on from PVKU01002528.1 coordinate 78,176, forward strand.
CAAAATTTAAATAGAAAACAAACAGTACAGAAAATGAATGAAGCCAAAAGGTGGTTCTTTTAAAAATATTAGTAAAATTAAATTCCTATCAATACTAATGAAGAAAAATAGAATAGATTACGAGAATCAGGAATGAAAGAAGGGGGTATCACTAAAGATCCTTCAAAATTGAAAGGTTAATAAGAAAATGTTATGAACAACTTCATACCAATTAATGATAACAAGCACAACTTTATAAAAATTTTCTCTGAATAGCCTTGTATCTATTAAAGAAATTGAATTCATAGTTTTTTCTAAAAGAAAATCCATCCCAAATTATCTCATTGATGAATCTTATATAACATTTAAGAAAAATAATACCAATCTTTCACAAATTCAGATACCAGAAGAAGAGGAAAGGCTTTTTAATTCAATTTTATAAGGCCTATACCTTTGATACTGATTCCTGAGGAAAAAATATTAATAAAATCCTCTCAACAGAAAAATCATTTGACACATTTTAATATTCTCGTGACAAAAATTTACAACAAACTAGCAATAAAAAGAAAAACTTGATCAACCTGATGAAAGCACCTGGAAAAATATACAAGCATTATCATAGTAAATAGTGAAAAGATTTAATGCTTTTGCCTAAAGATCAAGAACAGGGCAAAGATACTTGCTCTCACTACTTCTAGTCAGTGTCATGCTAGAGGTCCAAACCAGTGCAGTATGGGAGGAAAAATAAAAACATAATATTGTGAAGGAAGAAGTATCTCTTTTTACAGAAGATGTAATTGCCTACATATGAAATCCTAAGGAATCTGCCAAAAAAAAAAAACCCTATTAGAATTAATAGATGGATTTAGCAAGGTCACAAAATATTAGTTACATAAACAAAAATTTGCATTACACGAAATAATACAAGCAGTCAACAATTGGGAAAATGGAAAAGTATGCATACCATTTACAGTAATATGACAAAAATAGATTTAAAGAGACATGCAAGATTTCTGCATTGAAAGCTCTAAAGCATTCCTGAAAAAGATAAAATATAAATAGAAATACCATGTTTGTGGACCAGATGATTCAAGATGTCCATTCTGTCCTAATTGCTTTTTAAAGATAGAAATTGATGATCTGATTCTTAGGATTAGTATGGAGATGCAAAGAACCTAGAATAGCCAAAGCCATCTTGAAAAACAGTTGGAGGATTTATACTATCTGATTCTCTCCCTTCCTCCCTCCCTCCCTCTTTCTCTCTCTCTCTCTCTCTCTCTCTCAAAGCAATAAAAAAAATTCCCTTAGGTGGATTTAAAAAGAAAAAAAGACATACTAAAGCTACAGTTATGAAAAGAGGTGTGAAAGTGGGGTAAAGATGACTACAAAATAGCTACAGATACAACACTTAATCTTAGCCAAAAGGCTGAGAAGCAATTAGAATAGCTACAGAAATAGGCCCACCTATGGTTTGATGGCTATTTGACCAAGGGGCCAACATGATTCAGTGGGGAGGGATCTCAAATGATTCTAGAAAAACTGGATATTTATATGAAAAAATAAACATCAACCCCTATTTTACACCATACGCAAAAAGTAATTCAAAGTATGATCACAGTCCAAAACTTAAAAGGTAACCCTGGGAAATTTCTAACAGGAGAAATGTTCATGTCCTTGGAGTAGGCAGATTTCTTCATGTATATTGGAAACCTCCTCTAAATGAAAACCCTCTCCTAAGAATACTTAAGAAGATGAAAAGGCAAGCTACTGCCAGGAGAAAATATTTTGCAAAACATATCAGGACAAAAAAACTTGTACCCAGAATATATGAAAAAGGAATAACTCAGATAATTTTTAAAAGTAGTCAAAAGCAGACACCTTCATAAAAGAAAATATGTGAATGGCCAATAAGTACTTGAGAAGATACTAATCATCATTGGTCATTGGGAAATGCCAGTAAGGACCACAATGAGATATCACTTCACAATCACTAGATTGGCAGCTAAATTTTAAAAAAAGTGGTAATATTAAGTGGAGCAACCGGAAATTGTAGTAGTGAAAAATTGCACAACTACTTTGAAAAGCTTGGTATATTTTAAGGTTAAGCATTCTCTTGCCATATGACCCACCAGTTTTGTTCCTAGGTCTTTCCCCAAAAGAAATGAAAAATAGGTCAGTACAAAGATTTGTGCATGTATGTGTACATGTTCATAATAACCAGAGACTGGAAGCAACCCTAATGTCCAACAAGACAGGTGAATGGAGAAACATGAATTTGTTTCTAGAAATACTACCCAGCAATTAAAAAGAACTAACTACCACCTGGCTAGTGTAGCTCAGTTGGTGGGAACATCATCCCATACACCAAAAAGTTGCTGGTTCAATTCCTAGTTGGTGTACATACCTAGATTGAGGGTTCAGTCCCTGATTGGGGCACATGCAGGAAGCAGCCAATTAATGTTTCTCACAAAGATGTTTCTCTTTCTCTCTGGAGTCAACAAACATTAAAAAAAAAAAAAAAAAAAGAATTAACCACTAATTTATACAATGATATGGATGCATCTTAGCTAAAATGTTCAAAAGAAGCCAGACACAAAAATGGTGTATATAGTATAATTCCATTTATGTGAACTTCTGGAGCCAGTTAATCTGTTCTAAAGGGAATCAGATAAGTGGTTGTGTGAGGCAGCTGTAGGTGGGAGGAACTGATTACATTGGGGCAGGAAAGTACTTTCTGGGGTGTTATGAATGTTCTCAACTGGGGTGGTATTAGCATAATTATGTACATTTGTCAAAATCATTGAAGTTCACATTTAAGATGCATTTTATTGCATGTAAATTATATCCCCAAGTTTTTTTATAATGTGGAATTGCTACACACCCACCAGAAATTCTGAAAGTCTGACAATACTAACAGTTATTGAAAATGTGGCACAACAGTGATTCTCACACACGGCTTGTGAGAGGGTCACTTGTTAAAACCACTTCAGAAGTGTTTGGTGTCACCCAGAAAAGTTGGAGATACACATCCATCGTGATTATGGCTCCGCAGTTCTCCTACATATAGCCTTTTCTACTGGAGAGACTTGTATGTGTATGTGCATCAAAAAGACCATCTGTAAGAATGTTCGTAACATTATTCTAGTAACCAAAGTATCAACAAAAATGTCCACCAGCATTAGAATGGATCAGTTGTATATTTCTTCAACAAAGTGTTAGAGCAATGCAAATGAAGAAACTAGTTACATTTAATTAATATACATGATTTAGAAACAATCTTTAACAACAGTCTCAAGAGGAATACATGCTTTATGTTTCCAGTTATATAAAGTCAAGAACTAGGAAAACTAAACTGGTATTTAGGGATCTGGACTTATGTTGTAAATCTGTAGAGAAAAGGAAGTGATTACCATAGAAGCCAGGATTTTGGTTACTTTCAGAGGAGAGAGGAAGTCAGAGTTGAGAAGGAGCCAGGGAAATGCTTCTAGGATACTGGCAATATTTAGTTCTTGATATGAATGCTGGTTATATGGTATTCACTTTATTGTTGTCTGAGTGGCACATTCATGTTTTAGATACTTTAGTAAATATGTAATACTTTATATTTTAAAAAACAAACAGTTTTTCAGTATCTCTGGTTACAATGTCATTAATATTTTGCTAGGTAGTAATATAAAATGCAAAGATGTGTAATGTCGCCTCAAAAGTGCTCACTACTTCCGTAAAAAGGCATTGTGTAATGAATGAGCGCTCTTAATTTCTGTTCTTAAACCTTCAGAGTCATGGAAGTAAACTATAAAATTGAGCCAGATACCCTGGCTGGTGTGGGTCATTGTATTAAGCACCAGTTTATTTCCTAGTTAGGGCACATGTCTGGGTCGCAGGCCAGGTCCCCCGTTGGGAGCATGCAAGAGGCAACCACACATTGATGTTTCTCCCCCATCTCCCCTCCCTTCCTCTCTCTGTTTAAACAAAATCTTTTTTAAAAAAAATAAAATAAAATTGAGGCAGATAATAGCCATACTATGTAAACTCTCAGGAAAAGTATGTATAGTGTTTAAAGTATAATTGTTATGTTTTTGCCAGGATCCAACATTAATTACTACTTTGTTTTATACTATTCATTTGGACCTAGACTTATTTTGATACATGTATTTCTAGTTATTTTAACTATGGTAAATACTTACTATTTTCTTTTTCACATCTGTTATTTTAGCTGTGTCCTAACAGAAACTTTTAGGTTCAACACAGTGAAAAGCAAACTTAAGAATCCTAATCTCCTTTGTGTAACATTCTCTCATGTAACTCCTTTAAGGAGTTTACATTGACAAAAAGATTTTGCCTAGAATTAAGTCTGAAGCCCTGGCTGGTATAGCTCAGGATTGAGTGCCAGCCTGTGAACCAAAGGGTCACCAGTTCGATTTCCAGTCAGGGCACATGCCTGGATTGTGGGTCAGGTCCCCAGTAGGGGGTGCACAAGAGGCAACCACACATTGATGTTTCTTTCCATCTCTTTCTCCTTCCCTTCCCCTCTGTCTAAAAATAAATAAATATTTTTTATAAGTTATTTAAAAAAAAACAAGTAGATCATGGGGGTTAGGAGGCAATTATACTTGAATATCAGTAAAAATTTAAAAACTTAAATAGATCAATAACCAAAGGACATAAATAGTTCTTCAAAAATGAGAAATGGACCTCTATTGAGCTGTCATCTTCTGGGCACAAGTAGGTACCTTACATTGAATCTCTGCCTTAATGCTATGAGTAGTAGGTTTTTTTCTCATTTTACAGATGAACAAATAGAAATTCAGAAAAATTAGTAAGCGCTAGACCTAGGATTAAAATCTATTTTATTTCCAACCCTGTCCTTTTTTTATTATCCTAACAGTGCTATCAATGAAAAGAAGAATAAACCTAGTTTGAAAAAACAAATGTGCAACAGTTAGTGACAAAAAATGAAAGGATACATTTCCAACAGCAATAAAATTTACTAATCTATTATTGAAAGATATATGAGGCCCTGGCTGGTGTAGCTCAGTGGATTGAGCGCCGGCCTGTGAACCAAAGGATCGCAGTTCAATTCCCAGTCAGGGCACATGCCTGGGTTGCAGGACAGTTCCCAGCAGGGGACACACGAGAGGCAACCATACATTGATATTTCTCTCCCTCTCTCCTTCCCTTCCCCTCTAAAGATAAATAAATAAAATCTTTAAAAAAAATTTTTTTTAAAGAAAGATACATGAGAGGTGTGGCTCAGTGGATTGAGGGAGGACTGCGAAGCAAAGGGTCGTTGGTTCAGTTGTCAGGGCACATGCCTCGGTTGCAGTCTGGGTCCCCAGGAGGGAGTGCATGAGAGGCAACCACACATTGACGTTTCTCTCTATTTCTCCCTCCCTTCCTCTCTCTCTGAAAGTAAATAAATAAGATCTTAAAAAAAAAAAAAAAAAGAAAGGTACATGAGAATTATAGGGCATATTATATAACTTAATGAAATTTAAATGACTGTAATAAATTCAGAAATATACTCTGCTCACAAATTGAAAGACTATCTCACTGGTATTCTAGATATCTAGTCAATTTTTTGTAAAAAAAAAAAAAAAAAAAAAATCCCTTAGTTTTATTTGTGCATATCTAGATTCTGGCAATCTAACTAGTTGAAAATAATCTTATTTCCACCAAAATCTTATCAAATAAATATCTGTACTTTATTTCTTGATTTTATTTATCTGAAATCTTGTACCTGCCCATTAACTTGAATTGTGTGATGAATATACTACACATTTACCCATTCAATTGATATTTAGGTTGTTTTCATTCTTTTTACTGTTATAAACAATGCTACAATAAGCATTCTTATTTATATCTCCTTTTGCAGGTAGGAATTTCTCAAGTAAATATTCTAATGTAGTGGAGTTGCTGAGTGAAAATTATACCCACCCATCTTTAAATTTATTGGATATTCCTATAATCTTTTTGAAAACTTTCTTTCTTTCATTGGCTTGTCAGTTTGGGTTACTTACTGCTCTTGAAATTTTTTGCCCATCTTGATTATGTTTTCACATAATTACCTTTATCACTAAAAAGAAAAATAATGAAAATTTATGTTTTTGACACTTAGCTTTTTTCTTCTTTGAAATGCCTGCCACTTTTATTGTTTTACTTAACTTTTAGGAACTCATTAAATATCTCATATACTAATCATTTGTTACATCTATTACCCATATTCCCTACCAATCTATAGCCTGATTGGTTGTTTGGGGTTTTTTAACTTTATTTATGGTATCTTTTTTCTTACAGTTTTAACGTTTTGTAGTTTTGTGTCTTGTTTAGAAAATTCTTACCTCCAAAATTTACATATTCTAGTTTTTCCTCTAAAGTCTTTTCATACTTAGTTTTCTGAATAGGAATTTTGCTTTTGTATAGAGTATGCTGTAGGCTTTCAGGTCTATTCTTCTGGTCCATGTATCTGTCCCTACAGTCTCTTAATTTGAATAGGATTTTAAAAATTATGATGAATGATAGGACCTTATTAAAAGTTGTCTTGAATATTTGTTTTATTGCTTTTTCATATTAATTTTAGTATCAGCTTCTTAAGTTGCAGAGGTTGTGGGGGTTGTACCCTGTTGGTATTTTGGTTGAAGTTGCAGACTAATTTGGAGATAACTTAACATGAATTGGGTATATTCATATATTTAGACCTTCTGTAATACCTTTCAATAGTAACGATACCTTTTACTTCTATAGGTCTTATACATATTTTGTTTGGATTTCATTTAAATTACCTTATGTTTTTTGGTGTGATTTTAAGTTTTTATTACATTTTAAGGTGGTTGCTAATGTATAAGAATGTAATATATTTTCATATGTTGATTTTAAATCTAGCAATGTTGCTGAACTCTCTTATTAATCCTGTAATTCATCTGTAGATTATTGGGCTTTCTGTGTAATCAGTCGTATTGCAGAGAATAATAATTTTGTTTCTCCCTTTCCATTCTCTTTACCTTTTATTTCTTTCAACTTGAATTATTGTGCTAGCTAGGACTTCCTATCAACTGAAGTCAAACTTGCCATAGATTTTTGATAGATAACTTTTATCAAATTAAGAAAGTTCCCTTCTAACCCTGGTACAGTGAGAGTATTAGCTATGGTACTGAATTTTAGCTAATGCTTTTGGGGGGGCATCATTTGTGGAAATGATTGTATGCTTATTTCCTTTAACACATGAATGTGGTATATTTTGTTAAAAGATTTTTTTTAAGGTTTAACATAGATATTTTTCAATTAAAATTGCTAATTTATGAGAGAGGAAGGAATAAAATACATATATATGTAGGTTTATAAAATATTAAAGATTCAACCAAGGGATGTAGAGGCAGATCTTTGTTCATTGAAACTCATACCTAATTCTGCTGTACTCAACCCATCTTTTGTAAGAGCTTTTTTAAAAAGTTTTTTGAAACATTTGTACATTAACAACTTACAGAATTAATCTCTGTCTTCTAAATTAATCAGTTCACAGAGTTCCGCCCATACACATTCACACATAATTACTACTATAAATAAGATATTCATAATTTCTCCAGTTTCGGTCTGAACATGTAACTTGCTCTAGATGCGGGCTCTAGTGCAGGTTTTCTAACTCCCTCCATGGCCACAGACAAAGCATTTTAGAGCTCTGCCTTCCCGCACATCTGACAGGGGTACTAAGTAATGCCTTTTTAAACCTGCTTTAGAGGGAAGTAGGCATAGGGTTTATGTGAAAACATTTTGCTGAAGTTGCTAAACAAACAGGTAAAATATGTTACATTTTATTATACTGTTTTCTAATATTTTATTTTCTTTTTATATTATAACCAAATAAAGATTACATACTTTCAAACTACAAAATTCAGTAGTTATACAAGGTGAATTAAAGTAGTAAAGTTGGCCATAATAGTAAACCCATTCATCCATACTCTCATTTAATTATATTTAAAAATAATATTTATATAAAATAGGTTTAACTTTGTGAAAATATTCCTATTTATTCTATCATAGGAGTTCTTGCCCATTTCAGTAGATCGCCTGGCACTGACCATGGCATCAGGCACTTGAACAGTCATTTTTTACATAGACTTTGTCAGATTTGGCAGCCCACCCGGGATCTGTTAGCCGAACGTCAGATCAAGCATGCCATTCTCATCAGAGTTTGCTTCTAATTTCTCATATATGTGCTTTTCAAACATGAGGTGACAGAGCAAGCCAAGGTGCCCTCACATGCACCCAAGCCATCAATATCTAGATTATTTTCAACCACAACATCTAGCAGAGAGTCACCAACTTTTCCTTTGGTTGTTAATGTTTCACCCTCGCGATTTAAAAAGTGGACTGTTTCATCTCTGAGCTGCCCCGTGTCCATACAGACATGCTCAGTGTCCAGATCGCCACCGCCCAGACCCACCTCAACAACCCCTCCTGGCCTGCATCCCACGTGGGCTCTGGTGAGGACCCATGGGCCACAGAGGAGGTGTGCAGGTGCTGGGCACCACAGGCTGCACAATAGCGGCCACAAGAAGTTCCTGGTTGCAGGTGGACAGCCTGAGCCCAGGCCTCCGTGGGGGACCCGCAGGCTGGGGTGCCAGCGAGGTCCACCTTGGTGCCACGTGTTGAGTCCCTAAGAGCTTTTTTCCACTAAGTTTGTCACCCCAGATGTGCACATTTCTTCTCTAGAAGATGGTAAACAGTAAAATGATTAGGAAGCGTATTGGGATACATAGTAAGGAAAAATAATAGGGTGTTAAATAGGATAAATGTTTGTTCCGTAGTTTCAACTCTGATGTAAGGACACAGTGGTTGTGAAAGCTAGTATTACAGTAATCCAGTGAAGAAAATTTATCCGTAGGACTAAAGGGAAGACAAACGTGTTACTTATCATATGTTTATTTTCCTTTATTTACTTCTTAAAAATTAACCTAGAAACAATATGTGCATATTTGGTATGTGTCCTGCCAGCCTTTTTTCAGTGCATAAGAACAGTTTTCCCTCTTTTTTTTTATTTATTAAATTTATTGGTGTGACCATGGTTAATAGGGTCATATAGGTTTCAAGTGTGCGTAGCTATGATACATAATCTGTGTATTGTGTACCCACCACTCATGGTCAGATCATCTTCCATCTTCATATATTGGCCCCCTTTACCCTCTACCACCCTCCACCTCCTCCTCTCTGGTAACCACCATATATTTTCAATGGAATATAATGTATACATTTTTTTTTAATCTGCATCCAGGGATATGTTTATTGATTTTAAGGAGAGAGAAATATCAATGCAAGAGAGAAACATCAATTGGTTACCTCCCGTGGCCTCCCCAATGGGGAATTGAACCTATGGCCTTTTGGTGCAGGGAAGACATTCCAACCAACTGAGCCACCTGGCTAGGGCAATATATGCATTTTTAAAACTACTTTGGATTTGAATCAAATATCCAGAATGCTAATCCAATCTTATTAGTCTCTTCTTTTTTAAGCATTTGAAATTGTGGAGGTGTTTCTAAAGTTTATTTGGATGGAATTTTAGCACTGAGTATTGATTTCTCTTAAATTTTCCTAGAGAAGGGCTCATGCATGTACGTGAACACACACATAGGCCATTCATTAGAATATTTTTTGTGCTAGTAAAAAAACAAAACCACCATAACTATTCATTATTAGGGACTTGAATTATTGGATACATCCATGCAATGAGATATACTGCAGCTGTGATTAATGATGGTACAGTTCCATATTTGTACATATAGATCGATCTATAAGTTATATAATGAGAAAAAAGAAATCAAAGCCCAAAATAGTGTTTCTAATTTTTATCATTTGTGTTCTTTTTCACTGAGGGAAAGGGTCTGTGTATTTACTTAATTATTATGCACCAAACCATAGAATAAAATGAAGCCATTATAAAGAATGTTATGATGTGGAAGGATCTCTAAGACATGTCATTAATTTAAAAAATCATAATTAAATAAGCCATAGAACATTGATCTCATGTAAAAAAAAGTTATGTGTACATTTTATCTCTGTAAGTGCACATCAGAAGAACACAGTATATCCACAGATACTTGCCTACCAACAATGGTTACTTGGAGACTGGAGGAAGTCTTTATTCTGTATATATTATTTGAATTTATAATAAAGGAAAAGAGAATATGTGCTCATTGTAAAAAATGAAGATTTAAAGATAAAAAGGAGGAAATAAAAAGTATCTACAGTAGCTTTACTACCCACACATATCTTTAGATAACTGCTATTAAAGCCTTGATAAATATTCTTCTAGAGGAAGAATATATATGTAAGTATACATAAAGGATAATTTTAACTCTATAATTAGTTCATTATCATTCTTCTAGAGGAAGAATATTTAAGGGATAGTTTGTGGAGGACATACAATCCTAAACCAAGTAGAGGGAGAAAAAGAGCACCACGTAAAAAGTTTACACTTAGCTTAGCAGACAGTGGGCATGTTTTTTTAAGAAGGAAAATAATATAGCATGTAGCTTATTGTCTATTTTGGTTTTTCTTTTCATTGTATCCCTACTGTCTTTATAGTATATAATAGCAGTCAGTAAGAATGGGTTTAAGAAATATGTGAAAGTGATCTACCAACTATTTGTGAAGTTCTTCCAGTTCCAAAACCCAACATTAAGAAATCATGCTGATTGACTATTAGAAAACTTCAACTGTAGCTACATAACATTAGGCAGATACTCCTTACTATTATTACTAACTATAGCTTGCGTTAGTACTAATAACATTTAATACTGCTGTCTTCTCAAATCTGTGCAAGACAGGGAAAGCTCTCATTAGAAAAAACACTCTGGAGTGACATGGAATGCTTTGTTTAAGAGATAATACCTAATCTTTCCATTTGCTAAGGAGCTCAGGCTTTCTTTGTCCTTTTACAGGCCTTGTCTCACACCCAGAACACTTCTCTGTACATGTAGAGAATGCAAGGATTCAATTACCATGGTGAAAAGAGATAGATTATAAGAACTGTAGTGTTTAGCTTTTCTGTTCTTGTGCTTGTCTTGCAGTCAAACAGAGATCAAATTGAAACTGCTTAATTGGAAAATATTTTTATATGTATGTAAGTATACATAAAGGATAATTTTAACTCTATAATTAGTTCATTATCATGGAGCCTGATACTGTTTCTGAATTTTTTAAGGAAACATTAATTTATACTATTTGTGTTTTTCTTCTTAGTTTCTGCCACTGCCTTCTACAAAGCACAACCTGTAATTCAATTCATGTGTGAAGTTCTTGACATTCATAATATTGATGAGCAACCAAGACCTCTGACTGATTCTCATCGGGTAAAATTCACCAAAGAGATAAAAGGTGAATTAGCATTTGGAACAACTTAATTATAAAATTTATGGGTATAGCAAACTTTTATTGAAAAAACTTCTAATTAAAATCTAGTCATGTAGCATTACCAGTAAAATAAAAATCAACTATAAAATGTTGTGTTAAGTTCATTACCATAACATCTCAGGTAGTGTTTTAATGAAAGAAGTACCAAGTAATAGAATTATATTAACGCCAGCTAATTTTTTGTTAATACTTTCCATACTAGCTGAAGGTATAAGAGCATCTCAGAGGGAAATACTTCTATAATACCATTAAATGTAAAAAGCTTATTCAGAAACATTGTTACATTAGAACTGGAATCATCCTCTGAACATATTCTAATATAATGACTTATATTTCTGAAATGATAGCAGGCTATTTTATTCCTTTTAAAATGTATGGATGTGGGGCTAGCCTGTTTCTAGAGTTGGAGTGTAGTTATTTCACACACACGATGCAATTGATCACGTGTCTTGCCTTTTTTAGTTAGCAGCTAAAATTTGTGCAGTGGTGTTGCATCAGGTGTGTGTTTTACTAATATAAACTCACCTCTCTACACTGTCTTCCAAAAAGAAAAGAATTTTAATAGCGTTCTAAAATGTATATTTTGTATATATTTACTCCTTACATGTAGGTACATTTCTATATATATTTAAATATACATGCACAGTTTTATATGCAAACCACGTACACAGACTCAGTCAGCAAGGTAAAGGATTTTTGAAGAGCAGTTTTGATTCAGAGTAGTTGAATACATCCTGCTTGTTACAGTCATCAATCAGTCTTTGCCATTTAGTGACCAGGAAAGAGGTAATCATTGTAATAAAACATTACAAGGAAAATTCTTAAAACTTTGAAAATAAGCATCCATTTATCTCAAGTAATCGAAGTACCAAAATAAGATGATGTTATGTAATGCTCTATTGCAATTATACCATTATCCTTTCGTAATCTGTATTAACTTCAGGGTTAGGGTTTTGGGAGGTAGTGCATTACACACCATTAATATGTGATTATCTAAATGCCATGGTTTCCGGTGGAGTTACTGCTTAATTACTGCCTCTGATATCATGAAATCACTTACATTATCTTATGGTGACTATATAATCAACTCATACCACCACTTTATCACAGAAATTACAAGATTTACAGAACCAGGATTCAACTGCTGCCCAAAAAGCATGGACTCAATCTTAATTTCAACTGCTCAGGGGCCTAAGTAATGACTGAAAAAATGATTCGAAAGCATTATAAAGTTGATATTATAGTGAAGGTGAAGCTAAGGTTATAGGTTAAATATTTATTGAAGCCGTTTTTTTGGTTGGATGGAGGGTTTGAAGAAGAACCTGGGCAGAGAATTATGTAGTTCATTTTTTAAAATTTCAACTTTTTGCTAATCCCTGGATTTGGGTATAATCCTTAGGAACCTATGACCTTAGATTTGGGGTAGAATAAATCTGAGTTGGATCTAATTAACAAACTAAAGATTTTTTTTCTCCACTCAAAGTCAAGAGGGCTTTTTTTTAAAAGAGGGCTCTTTAAAATATATCATGTATTCCTACCACAGTAAATCAAAAAATGAGAGTTACATGTTCTGGGCTGTATATTTGGGTTTAATTTTTAGCTGGTTTGAGGAATTTGATTAAAATTTAAATAGTGATTCAAAGTGTGTTATACAAAGTGTGAATACATTTCCTTAGTATATTTGTTTGGTTCCATTTGAACTTTCTCCTACCTCTGAGGATGGGTTCTTCGTGTGGCAATTCATCATGGTTAAACAGCAGAAATACTGCAGGAAGTGTATGGTAAAAGTACCATATATATATAAGAATACTAATTTATTTTCTGTAAAAACTTACAGTAGGCTGTAATTAATAAGGTGTAGAACCTTATTGATTGTTTAATTTAGGGGAAAGACTTGAAAACAAATTGCTAAGTAGTGTAAGATAACAGAAATTTGTTATAAATTTTCTGTTTTTTCCCTAAACATAATATTTTTACATATTATATACTTCAAATAGTTGGTATTTCCTTCTTTTAAGGCATTCCCTTGATAGTATTTTATTTTCTAGTCTTCTTAGTAATGTAGAGACATAGATCTGAAATTTTAGTTTTATAAAAAGGTAATTATTAAAAAATTATTTCTCTCTGATTCAGTACTCAAGAAAAACCCTTACCAATTTGGTACAGTGACACTGTGTTCATTTAACATTAATTTTTGCTGATAGATCAGAAAAAACTCCTACTGTGAGCAAACTTTATATTTGGTTCTATAGTTAGTAATTAGATAGGAAAATGAGTTATACTACAGTACAGTTTCTCAACCTTGGCACTGTTGATATTTGGGCTGGATAATTTTTTACTGTGGTCAGAAGTGGGAGTTAGTGCTGCCCTGTGCATTGTAGGATATTTAGCAGCATCTCTGGATCTACGTATCCCTGAATCTAGCATCCACTAGATGCCAATAGCACCCCCAGTTGTGACCGTCGAAAATGTGTATAAAGTACAGCATAGAAAATACAGTTGATTACATTGTAATAATTATATATTGTACCAGTTGGTATTTAAAATATCAGGGGTGATCACTTTGTAAAGCAATATGATTGTCTAATCACTATACTATACACCCAAAACTCAAAAAAAATAATATTGAATGTAAACTGTAATTGAAAAATAAAATTTTTAAAAAACTCTCCAAATATTACCAAATGTTTCCTGGAGGGCAAAATCATCTCTGTTTAAGAACCACTTCACTATAGGAATCACAGACATAAAAGGAAAATAATATAAAAATAACTGTAAATACTAGTGTGGAACTAAAATTGTCCTCCACCTACTGCTTTTTAGATTTTCCACCTTTGGAGTGCAGGCCGTAGAAGTGGAGTTGCTTATCTGTGAGCAGTAGCCACCGTATCTGTTTAACTCTTCTCTAGGTAGTTCTGAAACCACTGGCCTATGCAGTAACTAGCCACATGTAGCTTTTTAAATTTAAGCTAGTTAGAATTAAATTGAAATTTCAGTTTCTCAGTCATACATATTGCTAGTGATTACCATATTAGCACAGAGATAGAAAACTTTATCATCTCAGAAAACTGTTAGATAGCACTGCTTAAGAAAATTCATCCCAAAGAATTTCAGCCAATGATTTAAAAGTTCATTGCTTCACTTGCTAAAACAGACCTGAGATCCAGAAACCCCTAGAGCAGCAATTTCAACCATTGTGTCGCAAGAATTTTTAAAACAGGCAATACCTGACTACTTAGTCAAGGGCATTGACCTCTTTTCCCTTAGACTGTCAATAAAAAATTATGACAGCCAACACAAAAATAGTCATCCAGTGGGAATGCCCTGTCTTGAACCATAAGTGTATGTCTTATAATGGTAGAGTTGCATCTTATTGGTCATATTGCATAATAAGGTTGCATCTGATTAGTTAATTCTTAGTACTAGAAATCCTTATATAGAAGTATAGGCACCTGATTTTTTTTTTTTTTAAGTCACTTTGGAGCAAAAAGACTAGGCAATTACTTTTTTTCTTCCTTTCTTTCTTTTGGTAAATCAAAATTTTATTCTTTTTTTGGTCAGGTTGGCAACAAATATATATATTTTTGGTGTGTCGCAGAATTTTAGTCATTAGTTATATGTGTCACAAAATGAAGAAAGGTTGCAAATCACTGCATTGGAGTCCGCAGGTGGGCTACAAGAATCCAGGAACATATAAAATCATATGGTAACTTATGTGCATTTTTCTGAGTTTATTGCTTTCAGCAGATTCTCAAAGAGGTCAGTGATTCCATAGGAAAGTAGGGATCATCTGATCTAGGAATTACTTTGGTTACGTTAGATTTCTAATAGTCAGTAGTAAAAGCTGTGTCACTATTTTATACTTCTACAAAATTGTCACTCCGCTTAAATTTAAAAAGGCCAGGAATATTTTTTCTTCCCTGCTTTAAAAAGCTGTGAAGGATTTCTTTCTTGAACTTGATGAAATTCTGATCTTCACTCAGTATGTGATGACTGGGCTATTCAGCTATCACATACTTTGAAGGTTATAGAATATCCTGAGAATTACTGCAACTCCTTTCATTCCTCCTTCCCTTTCCCAGCAAACACTGGACTTTATTATAGACAAGTGTTTTTTGTTTTGTTTTGTTTTTTTTTTTAATTAATGGAGAATTTTGCCCACTGATCTACAGGGTATGAAAATTTTATGATACTATTTTTTTAATGTGTAGAGTTGGACATGACAGGGAAAATGTTTGGAATTAGGTCTATTGTGATTGTAATCACTATTTGCAATGTTATATATAAAATCCTTTGTTAATATCATAGCACCTATATCACAGGTTTTCTGTTTAGAATTTATTTGAGTTCTTCTAATAGTGATCAGGTTTTATAGATATAAATATTTTTCATGTGACAATTCTGTAACCTCAGTTTTTCTTGTTGGGAACAGGTCTGAAGGTTGAAGTGACTCATTGTGGAACAATGAGACGGAAATACCGTGTTTGTAATGTAACAAGAAGGCCTGCCAATCATCAAACGTAAGAAAAGCTGGTGTTTGTCAGCAGAGAGGATGTGAGGTGGCTGGCTTTAGTCAGCAGATTGGGACTTTTGCTGGCTCGTAATGAGATGAGTTATTAATGTGTACTTTTTTTTTCCAGCTTCCCTTTACAGTTAGAAAATGGCCAAACTGTGGAGAGAACAGTAGCGCAGTATTTCAGAGAAAAGTATACTCTTCAGCTGAAGTATCCACACCTTCCCTGTCTGCAAGTGGGGCAGGAGCAGAAACACACATATCTGCCACTAGAAGTAATATGTTTGGGCTTCTTACTACTATTCTCTTATTCATCTTTCTGTTGTGTCTGCTACGGGTTGTAAATTTATACTCACATTTATTTTGGAGATTTGTTTTTAAGTTTTATTCCAAATTTTTGGTAATAAAATAATATGGAAAAAATTTATCCACGATCCTGCTACTCTAAATGTAACCACTCTTAGCATTTTGATACACTTCTTCTAAGCCTTTTTATTCAAGCGTACATTTTACCAAACTATTATCATACTGTGGGAACAGTATTGTTGACTTTTTTTATTTAATATGATATTAAAAAGAAGCAGTTTAATGAAGTAGATTTTAAAAATTTATTTTCATATGTAAGCACTGAGTTAAAAAAGATATATACATCTAGTTTTTTTATTTATAGGTTTGTAATATTGTGGCAGGGCAGCGATGCATCAAGAAGCTAACAGACAATCAGACTTCCACTATGATCAAAGCAACAGCAAGATCTGCACCAGATAGACAAGATGAAATTAGCAGATTGGTTAGTACTTAACCCTAGACATGGGAATTAAAAATATATAAAGGTGGCCCTGATCTGTGTGTCTCGGTTGGTTTCACAGAGCGAAAGGTCACCACTTCTGTTCTGGTTGGGACACACACTCCTGGGTTGCAGGTTCGGTCCCCTGTTCGGGGGGAGGGCATACCAAAAGCAACTGATCAATGTTTTTCTCTCACATTGTTTCTCTCCCTCTCTTCCTCCCTCCCTTCTCCTGACTCTAAAGTATGTAAATAATAAGGTAACATTAAATACATACACACAGAGT
The DNA here is from genome assembly GCA_004027475.1 of Anoura caudifer. Classification (NCBI taxonomy): domain Eukaryota; kingdom Metazoa; phylum Chordata; class Mammalia; order Chiroptera; family Phyllostomidae; genus Anoura; species Anoura caudifer. Next base: position 95,147 of record PVKU01002528.1, read on the forward strand.
GATGCCTCAGTACTCATCCTTCAGAACTGGTCAGACCTGGTCCTCCTCACATTTTGACAAGAAAAAAATGTTTCAGTACTTGGCACTGAAGCGTTGCACCTGCTAGAACTTGTATACGAGTCACGATGCCACCCCACAAGAGAAAATGCTTTAATTGTTGCTTGCTCGCCCCTCATGGGAATGAATTAATGAGTACTGAAGTACGTGTGTGTGTGTGTGTGTGTGTGTCTTAGGGTGAGCTACTGAAGAACCATATCCTTATCAGCTCATACATTATTGCTGTTTCATGAACTATCAGAATTAAAAGGAATCATAGAAGTAAATAATGTAGTGGTATTCTGGGGGTAAACCTTAGTGGGTTCTACAAAAGGGGTTAGATTCTTCTAATTTAATCCCAAACTCTAATTAGGTACAGAACAGATTCTCTCAGAACTAATGTTTCCATTTAGTGAACTGAAACTTTATTGCCTCCCACCTAAAAGAGGAAGGAAAAAGGAAAAGTAAAGGTATTAGGACTACTGATAATGAAAATTTAACACTCAGCATAGAAATGCCTAGTCCCCAGGGTCAGGATGGCAACTCCAAGACAAATAAAGAAATATAAAACAACTCTAACCATGTAGGGCAGCAATCTTTAACCATTGTGCCACTGCAGGCACACTAGTGTGCTGCAAGAATTTTAAAATACGTAGTACCTGTTTACTCAGGGACATTGACCTCTTTTTCCCTTAGATTGCAAAAAAAAAAATGACAGCAGCCAACATAAGAGTTGTCCAGCGTGAAGAGTCAAAATTATACCTATTTTTTTGTTAGACTGGCAAAAAATACAGCTTTGGTGTGCCACAGAATTGCAGTAGTTAATGTGTGTGGTGAGATGAAAAAGGTTGAAAGTCGCTGATGTAAGGTTTCCAAGCTCTCTCGTTGTTCTAAATGGGAAGGAGGAGTTAATAAATACCACTTTATAAAACTGATATGATAAGGCAAGATGAAAAATAAAAGGCACCTGGATTTTATGTTCTTCTTTAATATCATTTAAATTGCCCAAGTGAAGAGAAAAAGTCTGGAAATATGAATATTGCCTAAAACAATTTAAAAACACTTTCAAAAGCAATCTTAAAGATTGTTGAAAAAAGGTTACAGGGCTCTTTCATTTTGTAAGCCAATTACAGAAGCAAGAACTTTATTCCTTATAGTTTTATAACTATAAGTATTTAAGTTGTTACATGATACTTAATTAGAAAAATACAGGGTGGTTTTCATGGATTTTTCTCTGATTTCCTATAAAAAGATATAAAAAACTTAAACTAGAACCTCTCACTATCTCTATAAAATCTCAATAACTACTTCCAACTTATTACATAAGACTAGTGTCAAAATTAATGATTAAACACTTAGCACCTAGCACATCATGCAGTGAGTCTTGGTAAATAGAAGTTATTGTTCTATGTAATCTTACCATGGAAAAATACACACAAGAAATGGATGGAGTTTAAGCTTGAAGAAATGATGCATCAGTGACTGGCTTGTGAACAAAATAAACTGAGGAACAAAATGGAATCAGAGGCATTAGATACATGGAACAGACTGACAGCTGTTAGAGGGGCAAGGGAAGGGAGGGCTGGAAGAAAGAAGGTAAAGGGATTAGCCAGAGAACATATATGCATGACTCATGCACACAGACAACAGTGTGGTGAGGGCCTGAAGGGGGGGGGGTTGGGGGGGGACAGGGGCTAGGTGGAAGTGGTAAAAAAGGGGGGAAAGTGGGGACAACTGTAATAGCATAAGCAATAAAAAAGTAGAAAAAAGATGCATCACTGCCTTATTTAGAAAGCAACTTTTCCTGCTTACTGTGGGGAGGTTCTTTTTACATATTTATATCATATAGTTTTTTTTAAGATTGTATTTATTTATTTTTGTAGATAGGGGAAGGGAAGGAGAAAGAGAGGGAGAAAAACATCAATATATGCCTGCTTCTTGCTCGCCCTCTACTGGGAATCTGGCCCACAACCCAGGCATGCGCCCTGAGTGGGAATCAGACCAGCAACCCTTTGGTTCTTAGGCTGGCACTCAATCCATTGAGCCACACCAGCTAGGACTCATAGTTTGTTTTTTTTTTAATGGATTGTTACTTAAAGACTTAAACATCGCCTTCTCTGAGTGACCCTATTTGCCCTTTACTTTGAGACCAAGTAAATATATTTTGAAAAACTGTTACTATATAGCATTCTGTAAACATGAATTACACTTTGAGAGCCAAGTCTACATTGAATTATGATAAATTCCTTATATGTATGGATATACTATGTAAAAATTATAATCTGTATTTTGTACTGGCTTTCTTATCTATCTTAAATGTATCCAATTAAGTAAATGTTTGCAACATGGCACTTTTTATCTGAAAATACTGAAGTAAATTTTATATAAATTATAAATCAATTGTGGGGGGAAGCCGTAGTAATTAGGGGAAAAATAATTACCAATAGTTGCTATTAAACCCTGTGTAATTTTAATAGTATGTATCTGGATCTTCTAATTAGAGGTTCTTAACCTTATTTAAGTTAGGTATTTCTCTTACAATCTCTAGACCACCCTCCCCAAAATATATTAGTTTTAATCATATAAAATTACCATTTTCATGTGTTGTGGATACTTGAAATTTCTATTATTCAACCTAATATACTTAAATTTTCTATAAGTTACCAGGATGTTCATAGCCTCCCTGCAATCCGTTAATAATCAGTGGTCCTAGGTTAAGATGAACTCTTCTCTGTAGTTTAGGGCACCATTAACTAGATCTGCTGTAAAATATTGTTGACATAGTGAAGGAAACAAATAGAGTTCTAATAAGTAAAGCAGGACATTTGGGAAAATTTTGAAAGTAACTACTGACTTTCTCTTGTTAGGTAAGAAGTGCGAATTATGAAACAGATCCATTTGTTCAGGAGTTTCAGTTTAAAGTTCGAGATGAAATGGCCCATGTAACTGGACGCGTACTTCCAGCTCCTATGCTTCAGTATGGAGGACGGGTAAAACCTCTTGATATTTTTTCCCCCCACACTGTACAACCCCCTTCAGTGCTCACAGCCCACAGATAAGGAGGCTGGGCAATGGTTCGAGGCTGCAATTTACTCTGGCATGGATACACTATGAGAGGGCCACAGGGAAGGGCCCGCCATAAATCTACTATTACCATGCTCCTCTTGATAGTTTTTAATGATAAACATACAGTTTCTGTGTATGGAGGGAAGGGCATTCCTAGCTAAGTCTGGAATTTAGAGACTTTTATTTTTCCGACAATATTTTTTTGTTTCAAGATGTCTTTGAGTTTAGTAGAATGTTTTTCTATGATAAAAATATAACCAACATTGATTTAGAATAACCTATTCCATGTAGAATACCAGATATATACAAAAATGCTTATTGAAATAAACTGTTAAGTGTTTGTTCTTTATTGCCATATTTCTATCTCTTTTTTTTTTTTTCTGCAGAATCGGACAGTAGCAACACCAAGCCATGGAGTATGGGACATGCGAGGGAAACAGTTCCATACAGGAGTTGAAATAAAAATGTGGGCTATAGCTTGTTTTGCCACACAGAGGCAGTGCAGGGAAGAAATATTGAAGTAAGTCTTATCATTAGTTTGGTTTTGGAACCTTTTTGTGTTTAAATTTTGTATTTCAATTTAAATATTCAGCTAATGATGTAAAATGTATTGCCTCAGTATCAAGTATACTTAATCACTGAGCCTTTAAAAACGCTTTTTCTAATTGCTTCTTGCCTTTTAGCTAAGACCAAGTGTAAAAATGCTTTTTCTTGACCTGACTGGTATGGTTCAGTGGATTGAGTGCCAGCCTGCAAACCAAAGGATCACCAGTTTGTTTCTGTTAGGGCACATGCCTGGGTTGTGACCCAGGTCCCCAGTAGAGGGCGCTTGAGAGGCAACCACACATAGATGTTTCTTCCCTCTCTCCTTTCGTTCTCCTCTCTAAAAATAAATAAATAAAATCTTTAAAACAAAGCAAACGTATAAAAATACTTTCTCTCAATATTTGTATGAAGATTCTTAAATTTGTTAGTCGCAGTAAAGTCACTGATATTCTTCTAGGCATTTGTGGTATAACAGGAACATCATTGACTTTTGGTAGCAAAAAAAAAAAAAAAAACAATTTGCTACTTCTGAGCTTTTTTAGTGTGGATAATTTTTTAATCTCATTATGCTTCAGTTTTTACCTTTTTAGAGTAGAAATAATAGTATTGATCTGCTGGGTAAAGATTAAATGAGATTCTTATTTCTCATTTGGGTTCCTTGAAAGAGTGGTTTAACCCCTCATTTATATTTCCTTACTTTCTAACATTTGGCCTCCCTCTCCAACATTTTCCTTCTTCCCCAGATTTTTTTCCTCAATGTGTAAATGCTCAACAATCTTCTGTTTAAGTTTTTTTTAAAAATCTGCAGTTTCCAGATACCTAACTTACTCTCTCGGGTTCCCAAGGCTTCTAAATCTTAGTGCTCCGCCGAAACTGGTTTCTAAAAGATCTCCAGTATCTTGTCATTTCTAATGGTCTCTTCTCAGCCATTATTTTTCTCAAAATTTGTGCAGCATTAGGTACAAGTGACTGTCTTCTTGACATTCTCTCCATTCTTGCCTTCCTGGTTCCTTTTTATGTTGGCTTCTTTTCTCCTCTGTGTCCTCTCCTTTGGGACTCTAAGGACATTGGGCCTTTGGCAATCTCAGGGGCTTCTGCTGTCACTCTTGTTTGAGAAGGCATGCTGCTGTGAAAGAGCACCAGGCCCTTTTGTGACTACTTGCTCCAAACCTTTTAGGCTTCTCTTTGACAAAAAATAACATTAAAAATCAATATGACATTTAAAATCGTTCATCTGCCTCTTAAGTCATGTCTTCATTTTCACATATTTTGGACAGAAAACTGAAACACTGCATTTCCTATTATCTCCCTGGCATTTTTTTTTCCATTTCCACACATGCTTTTGTTTACTATCTACTCATGTAGATACTGCTCAGTCTTCTGTGATTTGTGATGCTGGAAGTAATCTCTTAACTCTAAACATACTAATTTATTAATATCCTCTTTATTTGCACTTGTCACTTCCTATGTAAAGTAGAATTATAATTATTTGTGTAGCCCTGGCTGGTGTGGCTCAGTGGATTGAGCACCGAGATGCCTGCATACTAAGGGGTCGCTAATTCAATTCCCACTCAGGGCACATGCCTGGGATGCGGGCCAGGTCCCCAGTCAAGGGGCATATGAGAGGCAACCACACATTGATATTTCTCTTCCTCTCTTTCTCTCACCCTTCCCCTCTGACTAAAAATTAATAAATAAAATCTTTAAATAATAATTATTATTTGTGTAAATTTCTTATTTCCTCTCTAGAATCTAATTTCCTTAAGATAATGATTATTGTCTAATTTAAATCTCTACTAATTGCCGGCCAGGTCCCCAGTTGGCAGTGCGCAAGAGGCAACCAATGGCTGTTTCTCTCTCTCACATCAAACTTTCCCTCTCTTCCTCCCTCCCTTCCCCTCTTCCTAAAAATAAATGAATAAGATAAAAAACAATTTTTTTAAATCTCTATTAATAGATCCTATAAAGTATGCCCATAATGAATAGTTGTTAAGTGATTTAGAGACCAATTTATACAAGTCATTTCAAAATCTACGTTGTTTTCTTAAATGAGAAATAAAAAATTTTTTCTATTTAATTCTGTTCACTCCTTATTAGCTTCAAATCTCTAAATGTATAATTTAATATTCACTTACTATACTTTTCTCTAAAGTTTTTAACCCCCTGCTTTCTTTCTTTTTTTTAAGATTTTATTTATTTTTAGAGAAAGGTAGGGAGAAATAGCAATATGTGGTTGCCTCTTGTGCGACATCCACTAGGGGTCCTGGCCCGCAATCCAGGCATGTGCCCTAGACTGGAAATCGAACAGGCAACCCATGCTCAATCTACTGAGCTACACCAGCCAGGGCATAACCTCCAGGTTTCAAGTGAAATGTCACAAGGACAGTTTAACTACAATGCTACGATTATCTTACTTAATCTCCAGAGACCAAAGAAAAATCCTCCAATTATTTTTCAAGCTTAGAGTTAATTCTTTTCCTTTTACATTTGTTATTCATGGCTTGACAGAAGTCTCATAATCATTGGGGTTATGGCCCTTGTTCAGGCTGACTGAAAATATTCACCTGTGTACTCCTTGAATTAAACACCAATAAGAAAATGGAGAAGGGAATTTCTGCACACTTAATCTCTGTCCTAATGGGATTGGAGTGTTTTTGATCAAAGATAACTCAGATCCTTGACTTAGGACCTTATTTTTGTTTTGTTTTTTCATTGAATGGATTATTTTATTTTATTTTTATTGTGTTTTTTCCATTACCATTTATCCCCCCATGCCCTCTTCCACCTCCACCCACCTCCTCCCCCACAAGACTTTATTTGTTTTAAAAACAAAGTTATTGTTAAACCTTGATATCATTACTTTTATCCTATGCTAAATGCAGAATTTTGTTTGAACATAAAATTTCATAAAACATAGCCTTTTGGGGTTTTTTGTGGGGTGGTTTTTTTTTGTTTTTTAAGTGTTGGTTTCTTTTTTTCTTTTTTATGTTTTCTGAGGGTACAATCTTTCCCAATATCTTAGTTTGAGGAAGGTAATACTTTGGAAGGAAATTCAGGACTAGGTCAGAGTTCTGACTGCACCATTTGACTTTGGCCAAATATTTGTTGTCTCTGAAACTGTTTCCTGATCTATAAAATGGAAGTAATACCTGACCTCCCACTTTCTTATGAATCTTGTCAGGATCAAATTAGAAAATGTATAATAGCTTAAATTTATCATTTTAATTCTTGGGCAGTGCGCTAAGTACTTTGCATGTATTGTCACATTTAATCTGCACGCCAACCCTATTCTTAAAGTAATCATTTTACAGATAAGAGAAACTGGAAAAAATTACCTAAAATTTCATAGCTAGTAAGTAACAGAACTAGGATTAGAACTTCTCAGGCAGACTCTAGAGCTGAGCTCCTAACCAGCACACTCTGTTACTAATGCTCTTTGCAAACTACCAAAAGGCTACATAACTGTACAGTAGTGTTAGTGTCAATTTGCAAAATAGTTTACCAACCCACATTGTCCTTAACATCAGTGGTCTGGTGACCTCTTCATTTATGGAGCACATTAATCTTTGCTTCATTCTCCATTCCCTTCCCAAACTTTCTGTTACTACTTTGTCAGTGTTGATGACTAGACAAAGGTTTCATTTTTAGTGTTTTCTTCTTCCAGGGGTTTCACAGATCAGCTGCGGAAGATTTCCAAGGATGCGGGGATGCCCATCCAGGGCCAGCCTTGCTTCTGCAAATATGCGCAGGGGGCAGACAGTGTGGAGCCCATGTTCCGGCATCTCAAGAACACCTACTCAGGGCTGCAGCTCATTATTGTCATCCTGCCAGGGAAGACACCAGTGTACGGTAAGGATATCTTAAGATTGCATTTTTCCTCAACTATGTCACATTACTTTTAAAATTATGCTAAAACATATCCTAAAACTTTCAAAAATTGAAACATTTTATACCTTATAGTATTTAAAACCATGTATTGTTACTCTAAGAAGACCGATTAAGAGGGCAAACTAAATGGTCTATGAAGAAACCCTGTGAAAAGAACTTCAGTAATTAAAGTAGGCATTACAAAATAACAGTTAAGGGGAGAATTGTTATTAAAAAACCCCTAACATAACTTGATTGCCAGTGCAATATAGTGGTTATGGAGTCGGACTGTGGTTCTGGACTTGACTAGACTGCTTAATACCCATGTTACTGATGGGTATAGTGCCTGTGTATGATCTGGTTGAATTACTTAAACCTTACTTTCCTCATCTGTGAGATTGAGATGCTAATACCTGATCCCTACAAGGTAGTTGTAAGGATTAAATAAGTTTACATATTAGAACCTAAAATAGCACCTGTTGTATACTAAAAACTTGGTATTTATTAGCTATTATTATAAACAAATTAAAGTTTTGTGAGATTAGTGAGTTAAATATAAATCATTGAAAAACACAAAGAAAGTATAATTTTCAAACTACTGAATGGAGTACAATCAGTGAAGCTTAGAAATTATAAAAATATTCACAAAGGAATTATTACATTTGACTGCATAAAAATTAAAATCACTGTATGTCACAAATGTATAACTGAAATTGAAAGGAAACCAATAGAAAGTGAAAAATATTTGCAGTAAATGGAGACAATAAAAGACTAGTTTATTATTAATTAAAATATTCTTATAGGTATGTTATTGTGTTCGACGAAAGAGAGAATTACACTTTTAGATGAATGTGCAGAGAATATAAACCAGCCCTGGCTGGTGTAGCTCAGTGGATTGAGTGCAGGCCTGTGAACCAAAGGGCTGCCGATTCTCCCAGTCAGGGCACATGCCTGGGTCGCGCGCCAGGTCTCCAGTTGGGGACACGTGAGGGACAACCACACATTGATGTTTCTTTCTCTTTCTCCTTCCTTTCCCCTCTCTCTAAATAAATAAATAAAATCTTTAAAAAAGAATATAAACCAAAATGTCTCAAGAAAAAACAAAACAAGTAAATATATGAGAAAATGTTAGTTTTTACCAGTAGTTAACATACAAATTAATAAAAAACAAAATTGTTAGCTACTAAAGTAGCAAGTATATTTAAATAATATAATACCTAGTGTTTATGAGTATGCAATGAATCTAACATTTTAATCCCTTGTTGATATATTAAAATTGATAATATCCTTCCCGTCAAAATTATAAAAATATGTTTTAGTCTGCATTTCAGTATTTCCAATTTCAAAAATGTATTCAAAGGAAAGAATTTATAATGTAGAAAAATCTCTGTGCACAAAATTTTTGTAATATGTGAAATATTAAAAAATGTTGCTAACCACCCTGCCTAGTGTGGCTCAGTGGATTGGGTACTGGCCTGTAGGGTCAGTACCTGTAGGGTACTGTAACCAAAGGGTCGACAGTTCAATTCATGTCTGGGCACCTGTCTGGGTCGCAGGCCAGATCCCCAGTAGGGTATACAAGAGAGGCAGCCACACATTGATGTTTCTCTCTCTTTCTGTCTCCTTTCCCCTCTCTCTAAAAATAAATAAATAAAATCTTTAAAAAAAAAACTACTGAGAACTGGTTTTAATCAATGGGTAAGTTATAGTATGTTGAAGAAATATTATGCAATGATTTAAAACGATGGTTATAAATTCAAAAGGTTTTTTAAGTTGTGACAGAATACAGAGGTTTAAAACTCAAAGAGTTTGTAAAATCAGTAGAAGAACAAAAAATTGAAAAAGAGACACAGGACATAAAACAAAAACAAATGGTCAATTAATTGTCTTATAAAAAGGGTGCTCTGCCTTATTAGTCATCAAAGAATATGAACTATAATAAGTTATTTTCACCAACAATTATAACACTCATTTTTGGCAAAGATGTGATTAAATATATACTCTCACACACTGTTGATGTAAAGAAAGTTGATATTAACAGCCTACAAACTGGTGTTCTTGCCTGCTTTCCCTCTATTTCCCTTTTAGTCCATTCTCTACACTGCTTCCAGGGTGATTTTTTAATTAATAGATTTTATTGTATTTATGTTTTAAAGTTCTAAGTTTATTAATCCTCTCATGAAACATCACACTCACCACAGACAGCCACTGAGGAATCTTTACTCCCTCTCCCCAGCATCACTTTCTGCCAGCGCCAACACGGGCCTGTGCAGGCCCCTGACTTTTTCGTTCCGCTCCTGTGTTCCTCCCTCTGTTCTCCCGAGCGCCTCTCGGGCAGAGTGTCCGGCAAGTTTGCGGGCTCGTTTTTCTTGGTGCGATCCAAGGAACCACACATCATGACAAAGCCCGTTGTCCTGCCACCACCGAGACGGGTTCTGAGTCCAAACACAAAGGTGACGTCTGCTGTGGTCTCGCACATTTTGGTTCGTTTTTCCCAAATTTCTGTCTCAGGGACTGTTGCCTTCCCATGGTGAAGGACGTCAATGACCTCTTGTTTCTGCTGAAGTAGTCTGTTGTTCATGAACTTCCTGGTCCAGATGGTTACTGTGTCGTTCGGGATGGTGGCCCGTCTTCAAGCAGCCAGGGAAGAAAAGAGCTAAATTTTATTTTTTAGAAGTTTTTTTTAGATTTACAAAAAAATTGAGCAGATAATATAAAATTCCTTTATGCCTCCCTTCTCTACTATATGCACAATTTTCCCTACTATTAATATCTTGTATAAGTGTGGCACATTTAATGAACCAATATTGATAAATTATTAAAATATCTCCACAGTTTATTCATTCTTTGTGTTGTAGAGGTCTGTAGGTTTTGATAAATGCATAATGTTATAAATCTACTATTAGAATATCTTTTTTTTAAGATTTTATTTATTTATCTTTAGAGGGGAAGGGAAGGAGAGAGGGAGAGAAACATCAATGTGTGGTTGCCTCTCATGCACCCCCTGCCGGGAACTGGCCCGCAACCCAGGCATGTGCCGTGACTGGGAATCGAGCCTCGATCCTCTGGTTCTGGTTCGCAGGCCCATGCTCAATCCACTGAGCTACACCAGCCAGGCCCTATTATAGTATCTTAAAGAACAGTTTCACTGTGCCAAGAGTCCCTAGTGTATTCCTTCTCTTCATCTCTCTTTCCTGCCCGCCCTCCCTCCCTCTCCTCAGACCCCTGACAGCCACTGGTCTTCTTATGTTTTTATAGTTTTACCTTTTCTGAAATGTCATATACTTGGGTCATACGGTATGTACCATTTGTTAATTGGCTTTGTTCACTTAGCAGTATGCATTTAACGCTCCTCCATATCTTTTTGTGGCTTGATAAATAATTTTTTTGTTGGTGAAAATTTATCATTGTATGGATGGACTACATAGAGCCTGTTAGCCATTTACTTATTGAAGGGCATTTTGATTGCTTCCAGTTCTTGTCAATTATGAATAATGCTCCTATAAACATTCATGTGCAGGTTTTTGTGTGGACATAAGAGTATCTATTTTTTTTCTTTTTGTTCTAATGTAAGTCATATTGTGTTTTTAATTTTAAACTCCAGTTTATTTTTGGTATTTAGGAAAGCAGTTGACTTTTGCATGTACACTTTGTACCCTACAATCTTGCTATAATCATTTAGTTCCAGTAGGCTTTTTGTCAATTCTTTGGGATTTTCTGCATAACCAGTCGTGACCTCTGTGATCAAACACAGTTTTATTTCTCCCTTCTCGGCCTGTATACTTTTATATTCTTTTTCTCGCATTAGCTAGGACTTCAAGTATGATGTTGAATAGGGGTAGTGAGAGGAGACATTCTTGCATTGTTCCTGATCTTAGGGGAAAGCATCTAGTTTCTCAGCACTAAGCATGATGTTAACTACAGATTTTCTGTAGTTGTTTTTTATCAAGTTAAGGAAGTTCCCCTGAATGCTAGTTTGCTGAGAGTTTTTATCATAAATGCTTGATGGAGTTTGCTGTATCCTTTTTCTGTATCTATTGATATGATCCTCTGATTTTTCATTTTAGTCTTTTAATGGGATTGATTAATTGATTTTTGAATGTTGAGCCCAGCCTTACATACCTGGTATAAATCCCACTTGAACATGATATAAAATCCAATACAATTTTGGATTCAATTTGCTAGTATTTTGTTGAGGTTTTGTTTTTTGGGGTTTTTTAAATATATTTTATTGATTATGTATTACAAATGTCCCATTTCCCCCCTTCATTCCCCTCCACCATGCACACCCCCTCCCACGCACATTCTCCACCTTTAGTTCATGTCCATGTGTCATAAATTCTTTAGCTTCTACATTTCCCATACTCTTCTTACCCTCCCCCTGTCTATTTTCTACCTACCATCTATGCTGCTTATTCTCTGTAACTTTTCTCCCCCTCTCCTCCTCCCGCTCCCCTGCTGATAACCCTCCATGTGATCTCCATTTCTGTGGTTCTGTTCCTGTTCTAATTGTTTGCTTAGTTTGCTTTTCTTTTAGGTGTGGTTGTTAATACCTGTGAGTTTGCTGTCTTTTTACTGTTCATATTTTTTATCTTCTTTTTCTTAGATAAGTCCTTTTAACATTTCATATAATAAGGGCTTGGTGATGATGAACTCCTTTAACTTGACCCTAGCTGGGAAGCACTTTATCTGCCCTTCCATTCTAAAGGAAAGCTTTGCTGGATAGAGCAATCTTGGATGTAGGTCCTTGCCTTTCATGATTTCAAATACTTCTTTCCAGCCCCTTCTAGCCTGTAAGGTCTCTTTTGAAAAATCAGCTAACAGTCTTATGGGAACTCCTTTGTACGTAACTGTCTCCTTATCTCTTGCTGCTTCTAGGATTCTCTCCTTCATTTTAATCTTGGGTAATGTGATTATGATGTGCCTTGGTGTTTGCTTCCTTGGATCCAAGTTCTTTGGGATTGTCTGAGCTTCCTGGACTTCCTGGAAGTCTATTTCCTTTGCCAGAATGGGGAAATTCTCCTTTATTATTTGTTCAAATAAGTTTTCCACTTGTTGCTCTTCCTCTTCCCCTTCTGGTACCCCTATAATTTAGATGTTGGGATGTTTAAAGATGTCCTGGAGGTTCCTAAGCCTCTCCTCATTTTTTTGAATTCTTGATTCTTCCTTCTTTTCTGTTTGTTTCTTTCTTCCTTCTGTTTCACTCCATTGATTTGAGTCTCAGTTTTCCTCCCATCTCTATTGGTTCCCTGTGCATTTTCCTTCAGTTCACTTAGCGTTGCCTTCATTTGTTCATCTAATTTGCGACCAAAATCAACCAATTCTGTGAGCATCCTGATCACGAGTGCTTTGAATGGTGCATCTTACAAGTTGGCTATCTCTTGGTCGCTCAGATGAATTGGCTCTGGTTCTGGGCTTTGATTTGAGCCTCTTTTTTTTTTTTTTTTTTTTTTTGGTCTGGTCAGGGCTGTTACGTAGGGAGGGGTGGAGCCTTGGGTGTTCCCCAGGGCGGGGCAGCCCAGTCATAGGGTTGTGATGCTCTATGTGGGGGCGGGGTCAGAGAGGGAACAATGGTGCTTGCTCAGCTCGCTCTCTTTCGGATTCCAGTCCCTTCTGCAGCTTCCCCTTTGCCTGGATTATCTGCGCATGAATGTGGGACCACCTGGTCAGCCAGCCACCTTGGGCGGCCTCACTGGGTCTGCCTGTTGCCACCCCGTGCCCGGGGTCCACTAGCCACCGCCTGTGCGCCTGGCCACCAACCTCCACTTTTTTCTGCCGCAACTCCGCCCCTCTTACTGGTCTGGATGAATGGTTGTTGGACTTCCGTACAGTTCAGTTTTCTATCACTTCTGGTTGTTTTCTTGTTTCTAAATCTTTGTTGTCCTTAATTTTGGTTATGCGAGGAGGCACAGTGTGTCCACCTATGCCTTCATCTTGGCCGGAAGTCCATATTCACGTTCTTGTACGACCATCACCAGCATCCACCTCCAGAACTTTTTCATCATCCCTAACTGAAACCCTGTACTTATTAAACAATAACTTCCCATTCCTCCCTCATCTTAGACAACTACCATTTTTTCCATCTCTCTGAATTTGACTGTTCTGGTTTCCTCATCTAAATGAATCATACAGTATTTGTGACTGGTTTATTTCATTTAGCATAATACCATCAAGGTTTATCCATATTGTAGTATGTGTCAGAATTTTTTTTTAAAGCTGAATAATATCACATTGCATGTGTATACCACATTTTGTCTATCTATTCATCCATCAATGGACACTTGGATTACTTCCATCTTTGGGCTGTTATGAATAATACTGCTTTGAACATGGCTATGCAGCTGTTTGTTCCTGTCCTTCTACTTCTTTTGGGTGTATTCCCAGAATTGAAATTGCTGGATCATATGGTAATTCTATGTTTAATGTTTTTAGCAATTGCCATACTGTTTTTCACAGCATCTGCACCATCTTGCATTCCTGCCAACAGTGCACAAAGGTTCCAGTTTCTCCACATCCTTGCCAACACTTATTTTCCTTTTTTTTTTTTTAATGTCATCCTATTGAGTGTTGAAGCAGTATCTCATTGTGGTTTGGGTTTTCATTTCCCTAAGGATTAGTGATGTGGAGCATTTTTTCATGTGCTTGTTGGCCATTTGTATATCTTCAAAGAAATGCATATTCAAGTCCTTTGGCTACTTTTTAATTGGCTTATTTGTTTTGCTCTTGTTGAGTTAATGGGAGTTGCTGTTAATTGTTCCTACCAGTTACTGGCTTCATCAGCTTCTGCTTGTAACAAGCTGATCTTGAATGTGATTCTCTGTATGCCCCTGTTTTGGGGTGGTAGTTTGTTCTGTGATAGATCTAAGAAAAATCAATGATTTTCAGTTTTTGTAGCTTTTGTCTTGTGAGGACAGGAGTGATGACTTGAAAGCCTTTTTACATATTGGAGCTATAAGCAACATCCCGGGTGGTCTTTTTAAAATATAAATCTGATTTTATCTCCTTTTCTATCATCCCCACTTTAATAATTTTTCCTTATGTAATTGATAAAATTAATATTTAAGTGAATTTTCCAAGGATTTGAATATTCAAATCATTACTTTCTAACTCTTTAGGATTCATCTCAGTTTATGCTTCCCCCCCACACACAAATTCTTTGTTCATCCCTTTCCTTCTACCTGTATGGCTTCTCATAACCCACTTTCCACCCTTCACCACGCAAATGTACACTCTTACGGATTTAAGCGCAAACATCCCTTCCTTGGGAAAAAGCTTTGCCTGACCTCCTTGACAAGGTCTAATTCTTTCACTTGTATTGTCTTATAGCACCTTGTACCACTCCTTTATGTTGCTTTCACAGTTGTAATGTTAAATTTGAGTTGTAATTTAATTAGTGCCCATTTCTGTGACTATACTGAAAGCTTCGTGAAGACAGCCACAGTGTTTCTGTTGACTCACTATTGTATATCTAGAACCTTGCACAGTACTAGCATGTATTAGGTATACATTAATATTTATTGAATGATGAATGAATCTTTAAAGGGAGCCTTTTGTCATTATCTATAGAAATGTTAAATACATATATATATCTTTGACCCCTAATTCTACTTGTAAAAATTTATTCTGAAGCTATAGTTTCACAACCAAACAAAAATAAATATACAAGAGTATTATTCATAGCATCATTTGAAGTAATGAGAACTGGAACAAGCAAAACAGATATCAGTGTATGATTGGTTAGATATCTTATGGCATTTAAAAACAGCATAACTATAAGAACATACTGTATTATTAAGTGAAAATGACAAGTTGCAAAATAGAATGTATAGTATGTTCTCAATTTTTATTTTAAAATTCTGTGTGTTTTATATATAAGAAGTTACATACACTGAATTCTTTATGGTAGTTATAATGCCAGAGAAGGGGAAATAAATAGAGGCCTTTTATTCTTTCCACTGTAATACCTCCATATTTTTAAATTAAAGGTTGGAGAATAGGATTATAACTGCATTAAAATCATAAGTGAGAAAATTACTGGAAGAGAGTACAGTAAAATACTAACAAGGGATTTATGTATGATTTTTTCTTTATGCTTTTTCAGTTATTGTGGTTATAGTTTTATAAGATTTTATTTTTTAGAGAGAGGGAAAGGGAGGGAGAAAGAGAGGGAGAGAAACATCGATTGTTCACTTCTCTCATGCCCCCAGCTAGGGACCTGGCCCGTAACCCAGGCAAGTGTTCCGACTGGGAATCAAACAAGCAACTTTTTGGTTCACGGACTGGCACTCAGTCCACTAAGCCATACCTGTCAGGGCTATAGTTCTTTTATGCTAGCAAAAATAAACTTTCTTATACAAAGAAGAAAACAATTGGAAAAATTATCAGTAAATACTTAAGCTGGTCTTCAAAGTACACCATACATTAAGTTTTATCAACATTGTTTTAGTGTTGGTGTCATTTTTGCTACCTGGTAATACAGCAATGTATTTCAAGGGAGAAACACAGTAGCTTAATTTTCAGGAAAGTTTGACCTTTTTTTCTAACGAGAGGTATCTGTATTTGTTCCATAGCGGAGGTGAAACGTGTAGGAGATACACTTTTGGGCATGGCTACACAGTGTGTTCAAGTAAAGAATGTAATAAAAACATCCCCTCAGACTCTGTCAAACCTGTGCCTAAAGATAAATGTTAAACTCGGAGGGATCAATAATATTCTTGTACCTCATCAAAGGTAAGTTAAGCTATTCACTTAATAAAATATTCATTATTTTTAGTATTTCAATTTTTCTGTATATTGCCATATCTAACATCTGTGTAAGAAACCACTTTGATGATTCTAAGTAGACACTTTGGCAAAAAATTAAGAGTTTGGATTGGCAAGATTAAGAGATTTTCTTGTGAAAATCCCCTCCCACCTCCATTTTCATTGAGTATGCAAAATACCTCTTGCCTAGCTAGAAAGTATTGAGAGCTTTATTTATTTCTTATTGGAGAGCCCAGCTTGAAGAATTGTTTCGTTATTTGATAGTCATCTTCAACCTGATGTCATGTGGCTGTTTACCTAGAAAGTGAGGGAAGAGTGGAGCGTCTGGGAGGGCGGGGAGGATTGTCAATTCAGTAGATCCCCTAAGTGAACCATATCAATCCTTGCTGCAGTCAGTGGGACAGCAGATGGTGCTGTGGGGTCACCATCATGTCTAGGAGCTGTTAGGAAGTATGAGACATAGTAAGCTAGAAACAGGAGCTGGGGAAGAAGCTGTTACTTGAGGAATTGAATAGCAGGTTTCCCTTTTAATAGCTGAAGCAACTAGGGCTCTAAAAAGCTAAATATCTTGACCATTATGCACACAAACAAGTACTACAATAAGGATCTATGTTTAACATAAAAGCTCTTTCTTTTCCTCTTTTTCCATCTGCCTCTACTTCCTATCCTTATTAAATATGAGAAGAGAGTCATAAATAGAATGTTATCATCAATCCCAAGAACTAAGAAATAATCATTTGAATCTTAAAAGATAAAGTTTCAGAAATAAAATGAACTACTTTAGCATGGTAACTATATGTTACTCAAATTTATACTTTTTGCCAAAGAATGGGGAGTAGTAATCTCTTCCAGTGTATAGTTTAATGATTCTTTTTCTCCTAAAAAGATTACATAAACTAAAAACATAAATACATTAAAGAAAGATTAATACAAATTGGTGGGTTAATATGAAGAAGTTTAGCATTTTATGCCTGTTCTGGGGAACACTGGCAGCAGTTGCCCTTTGCAACCACCGTCACCAAGACTTCAGGCAGAAAACTGCTCTGAATGAGACACTGGGTAGACCCGCGGTAACAGCTTTTACTTCATTGACTGGCAGGATTCGTGAATTAAGGGAAGAATGCTGTCAGTATTTCAGACCCATGAGCTGTCTGTATAGAACCTCCTCTGTACTGTGTCAGCAGCTTGCAGTTGCGTTGCGGTAGTATGAAACAGTTAAATGGATAATGAAAAAATGGATTGACTAACTCTTTTTTAAAATGTGTTTAAGACCTTCTGTGTTCCAGCAACCAGTGATATTTTTGGGAGCAGATGTCACTCATCCACCAGCTGGTGATGGGAAGAAGCCTTCTATTGCTGCTGTGAGTATCATCAGGCAGATTTATCTTAACTAAAGTGTAGAAGATCAATATTTTGGTTTCAACTTTTGAATTTTAATGATAGCTTCTTTGAAACCAACTTTTATAAATATATAGAGAGAGTGTCAACTTTCATATGTTCTTTAGGTTTTTGAAAAGAGTGATTCTGCTCTGGTTTGGGGCTACAGGTTCCATATATAGCTATTAAATCAAGTTTATTAATTACATTGCTCATATCTTCTGTTTCCTACTTTAATATGTCTATATGACCCCTCCATGATTTTATATTTTCAGTTACTTTTTGTAATTCAAAGAGATTGTTTATGTATTTCAGTGGTGACTTTGATGCAGAAAGGTGCATTATATTTAAGATTGGCAGATTAAATTTTTCAATATAAAATATCTTCCACCTTTGTTCATTTTAATACTTTGCATTTGAATTCTTCATTTTAATACTGCCACTCCTACTTTTAACATCTGCCTACTATAGCTTTGCCTATTTCTATGCTTGTAACCATTCTGTGTCAGTTCTTCTAAGTATATCTCTTATAAACCACAGAAAGCCAGATAATATTTTACCCAACTTGAAAATTGCTTCATTTTAACAACTGCCAGTGTTTTCAAATGTCAACATATTTTAGGAATACTTAGTAAATTTTAGAAATTAAGCTGTAAGATTTTTGCATTTTTTCATTTTCCATTATAATAATCTTTACATAAATTTTAAGTTTTAACAATCCAATAAACCTTATTTATCTTTGAAAATGATAGTAACATTAAAAATTTTACATATTATTCAAAAGCTATTTTCACTAGTGAAGAAAATTGACTTTTATCTATTAATAAATTATGTTGCTTTGTATTCTTATAGTTATGCATGAACTTAATTTCATGTGTCCTAGAGATGGTAGTGAGCCATTTGATATTCATAAAAATGTTCTTATAAAAGATAAAATGATTTAAAGAAATTCAAAAGACTTACTTTGCATTCGCTATTTTGAGGCCCTTTTCAAAGAAAGTTTAAGCATATTGGAATTCTTTTGGACTTCTGGGTAGTCATTGTCCCTTTCTACTAAGGTTCTTTCTACCAAATATCCACTTTTATGATTATTAGAGATCTTGGAAATAGCTTTTATTAACTGATTCTTTTTGCTATATGGCTTTTTTTCCCCAAGAACTTAAAGACTAGTGTGAAAAACAAATATAAGTAATAAATGCCATGTGGTATAATACGTATTACCTTGATTGTGATGGAAATTAAAATTTAGATCGCCAAAACTTAGTGCATTTGGAGAATGTTGAAAATTGCAAGGAATCGAAATGTAGTATAGCAGCCTGTGAGGCCAGTATGCTTTTGTGAGGTTTTTGTGCCATCAGAAGGGGTATAGATTTATTTTTTAGTAGTGAGATACCATACAGTTCTAGATAGATAGATAGATAGATGGATGGATGGATGGATGGATGGATGGATGGATGGATAGATAGATAGATAGATAGATAAAAAGAAAGAAAGAAGAAAAAGCAGATACAACCTCATGTACATAAATAAGTAGGCAAGTTCTGGCTCATTTTTGTAAAAGCTTGATTATTTTCTAATCTAAGACAAAAGAAAAAAAACCTAAGAATTTTCCATGCTTTGGTTTCAAATGAGTAAGATATACCTAACAGGAAGCTAGCTTCCCTAAGTACTAGATAGAAAACACAAGTACATCACAGTAGAACTTGACTATGGATTCAAGCCTTCTGGTCTAGGACGTAGCAGTAAGAGACGTAAAATTGTTTTAAAATTTATGAAACATAGCGTTTCTAAGGTGATGCCAAAATCTTCAGTATGGCTTCTGGTGGCGTGGTTTCCTGAAGTGTAAAAGATATAAAGAGAAATCAAGGGTTTGAATGGGTCCTCTCTTTTACTTATCTCCTTTATCTTACTGTCTTTATGTACATCTTTTGTCTCTTTCCCCCCTTGGTAATCATTAGGTCTACTAGCAAAATCCAGAAATTAGAATCTAATTGTTAAATGTGAAGTGCAGCCTTCTTATAGGAAAATAATTTTTGACCCTGTACTGGGCCTTTTATTTTGTTCTTCACTAGTAATGATCTATTTTTCATTATTCCCCAAATGAACAGCGGTAAATTGTAAGGTTAAAATAAAATATAAATGTAAATGAAATCCATGTACTTTCTTTCAAATTTTTTATTGCAGTAAGTTCATATCCATGTAGTTTTGATTATCTTAATTTTTCTTTTTCTTTACTTTTTCAACTTAGGTTGTAGGGAGTATGGATGCCCACCCAAGCAGATACTGTGCTACAGTAAGAGTTCAGAGACCCCGACAGGAGATCATCCAGGACTTGGCCTCCATGGTCCGAGAACTTCTCATTCAATTTTATAAGTCAACTCGGTTCAAACCTACTCGTATCATCTTCTATCGGGATGGTGTTTCAGAGGGACAGTTTAGGCAGGTTGGTTGCCTGGGATCTCATTATACTATGGTTGAATCAGATACTGTGTTTATAATATGGTGTCTAGTTCTGAAGTTAGAAGCCTTAATTAAGTTGAGAGTTCCTAAAGTCAAAATTTGTTGCTGCCTTAGACTTCCCTTCTAGAATGTTTACTATAGATATGTAAGCCCAGATTGCTAAAACCATCCTTGATTGCTAAGAGTGGTCTTGGATAATAGTTAAGATGAAACAGATGAGATTAAGAAATACTGAGACTGCTCTGACTGGTGTGTCTCAGTGGGTTGGGTGTCATACCACAGACTGTAAGGTCGCCAGTTCAATTCCCAGTCAAGGCACATGCCTGGGTTGTGGACCTGGTCCCTTGTTGGGATTATGAGAACCATCTGTTAGATGTTTCTCTCCCTCTCTTCCTCCCTTCCCCGCTCTCTAAAAATAAATAAATAATTTTTTTAAAAAAAGAAATACTGAGCCCTGGCTGGTATGACTCAGTGGATTGAGTGCCAGACTATGAACCAAAGGGTCACCGGTTCGATTCGCATTCAGGGCACATGCCTGGGTTATGGGCCAGGTCCCTGGTGGGGGATGCTGGAGAGGCAACCACACACTGAGGTTTCTCTCCCTCTCTTTTTCCCTCTTTTCCCCTCTCTAAAAATAAGTAAATAAAATCTTTTTAAAAAAAGAAGAAAAATACTGAGACTAAATAATTATCTTACTTTGAAGTGTGTGTAAGAAAACTTACTATATCAAATCTTTCCATTTCATCTACTCTAGGTATTATATTATGAACTACTAGCAATTCGAGAAGCCTGCATCAGTTTGGAAAAAGACTATCAACCTGGAATAACCTACATCGTAGTTCAGAAGAGACATCACACTCGGTTATTTTGTGCTGATAGGACAGAAAGGGTAATCTTACATCTGTTCTCATACTAGCATAAGCCAACCCTATCTAACATAGTTTGTAGAGCACTTTATGCAAAGGCTCTCTGCCAACAGCTCAGTTTCTACTGGATGGTAGCAGATTTCAACAAAGCAGATTATGAGTATAGAACCATCAAGATAGGTTAATATTTAAAAGTTTTTAAATTTCTAGAATTTCTGGTAACATTCCAAATGTTCCAGATTCCATTCCTGCTTTTCTGTTGTTGTGAAGAAACTCAGTTTTAGATTTTTTTCTTTCTATTCATAATGTCCTTAAATGTTAAAAGAAGAAAGGTACATTCTCTTTTTAAAATATCTTATAAAAATTAGTTTTTTAAAAACTAGGGGCTTTCTAGCGTGATTAGTGGAAATTCTTACAAACTAATTTTTAAACAATGATTTCTTAAAATTTCACAGATTTTTTTCTATATTTTTTAATGTATATATTTTTATAATTAGGAAGGGGATGAGGTATATGAGGTGTGTCCAGAAAGTATCCAGCCATTTACTATGAAAAATAGACACTTATCAAAGAAGATACAAGAAACATTGTACATAGGACAGTGACACCTCAGTCCCCTTTAAAGTAGGCACCCTGGGACTTTATACAGTTTGCCCAATCCCCATCAGCTACCCTGTCATATTTTCCTGAATTTCATTAACGGTCTGAAATCTCTTCCCTTTCAAAGGTGACTTTAGTTTTGGGAAAAGCCAGAAGTCACAGGGTGCCAAATCTGGGCTGTAGGTGGGGCTGAGTCACCTGCGTGATGTGATATTTTGCCAAAAAACACTGCACAAGACGTGAGGTGTGATGGAGAGGCACATTGTTGTGATGAAGCTGCAATCACCTGTTGCCCATAGGTGTGGCCTTCTGAATCATCTGAATAGTTTCTGCAGAGGAATGTTCAAGCTTAACACAAAATCTGATGCAGATTCATTGCTCTACTCTCAGTCATTTTGAATGTGATGGCCACACGGTACACATGCTCACTCAACAGCATCTACCACCCCCACTGACTAGTACAGTGAAGTCATCATTGTTCACACATGCGCATTCCCGTCCACTCTCCTTGGCTGCCAGGTTACATCAATGTCACTCAAACCATTCTCATCATATTAACAATGGCTGGACTTTTTCCAGACAGACTTCGTATGTATTTAAAAGTGTTTTATCAGGAGCCCTTTCATTCACATACCTACTCAAGAGAAAATCATGGTATCTGTTTCCTTACAATATATTGTTACTGCTAGTATAAAAAAAAGGAACAGGGCCTTCGCTGTCATTTCTGTGTTTGACTCCCAGGTCTGCCCTTCATTGTATGCTAGTGGGCAAATTATTTTATATTCCCTAGTCTTAATTTCCCCAAACAAATGGGAATAATATCTAACTTGCAGGACTGTCAGGATTAGAAATAATGTATATAAGGTCCCTGACAAAAGTGGTTAACAAACAATGACTTGTTGATGTTACAGTCAGCATTCTTTCTCTAAAAATACAGTGTTCTGCAAAGAAAATGCTAATTTTCACAAACTACACACTCACAAGTACTTGCTATGCACAAGTACCATTAATTGGAGTACTTAAAGTAACTTGAAAATTTTTTAAGTCTTCCACCTATACCGGGATCAACTACCCGCTGAGCATATAGTAGAAACTAATAACTCTTTTTGTTCATCATCTCTCACTTTCAGCAACACTTTAAGAATAATAACCAGGACTAGAATAACATCTGCTCTTAATGCCTGCTTAAGTAATATTTCAAGCTGAAATTAGTGAATTGTGGGATCAGCCTATATATTTATACATTTTTAAAAGTGCTTTCAGACACATTTTTTACATTTGTCTTGTTTAAATTTTGACCAAATAAATCCAGGTTGGAAGAAGTGGCAATATCCCAGCTGGAACAACGGTTGATACAGACATTACACACCCATATGAGTTTGATTTTTACCTCTGTAGCCACGCGGGAATACAGGTAAGCCAACACTTGGGTGAAATGTTTTAATTCAGGAACTTCCGTTAATATGTATACCTTTTTTTAATCTCAGAAAAAGAAGGAAGAAATACCCTTCTCTGCACTCCAAATTGTTTCCACATGAAATTAGACGAAACTTTGAATTTCTTCCCCTTTCTTACTTTGGAAGGGGCTTATTTCTATTTAATTCATTGCTGCTTAAACTTCCCAGCAGCAGAGAGAATCTATATTCCTAGGATGTCTAAGAGAATGGAGCCCAAAACTGTTTTAGGCTACTCACCATTGATTAAAATAGATATTTCAGGAAGATATACCTTACTACACAGCTGTATCTTAAAGCTTTATATCTATACATTTCATATACACTAACCCCAGCTTTACTCTTAGAGCTTTAAAATTGTTGTCCCACTTAAACTTATCTGTATTCTTATATCTGCTCCTCTTTACAATCAGTGTTGTACATTTTCGTGGAGAGTAGTTAAAAATGAAGTTGAAAGGACCTTCTAGGGATAATATCTACGTTATTAGAGTATGTGTTTGAGCCTAGTGTTTCCGTCCATGTATCCCAAAGAACACCGCTGCTATGACTTTTAAATAAATACCACAGGCAAGAAAAAAAAGGTTCTCTGTTCAAATAGATTCTGAAAATGCTGGTTAAACAAGATTTTTTTTTTTTTATTTTGGAACTTCTGGATACTACTAATAATGCAAATGCATCTTCAAGACAGGAATATATCCCCAATGTATTCAACCAAAATCTTTAATTCTCCTTATAGCCCAATTTCTGATGGTTTTATTTCTATGTTACCTGTCTCATCTCTGGAATGTGTGTCTTACTCATTACTGTGTGGCTGGCACCTTGATACAGGACATGGCATATAGTGAGTGTTTAGTAAATATTGAATGTGTGTGAATGGACAGTATATTATATAGGCATTCTTTAGGGGAGAATACAATTTAGAGGAGGTAGATTTGATGATAATTTGAATTTTATCCCCAAAATCTCGCACAGTGTCTGACAAACAAATATTGTTAAAATACAAGCTAATCTTTCTCCTTTACTCCTTTGCCACTGCCATTTCCTTCGTTCACACCTTCATTATCTCACACCAAAATTAGTGCAACAACCTCCTTAATTGCTTCCTTTGCTTTCAGTCTCTTCCTATTTCTAATCCATCTTCACATTATTGCTGATGTTATTTTTAGGAAACCTCAATCTCATCATACCTAAAAGCTCTCCTGTAAAAAAACAAAACAAAA
Organism: Anoura caudifer; assembly: GCA_004027475.1. NCBI lineage: Eukaryota > Metazoa > Chordata > Mammalia > Chiroptera > Phyllostomidae > Anoura > Anoura caudifer. The sequence continues at coordinate 119,402 of PVKU01002528.1, forward strand.
CTGTGTGGTGTTTTCTCTGCCACCTACAGGTGAAAGCCCAAATTCCTAAATATGTCATCCAGTCTGATTCCAGATTTTCTTTTCAACTTCATCTTTCTCCCATCATGCCCTATACTTTGTTCATACTGGTCTGTTAGCCGTTCCCTAAATACACCATGAAAAATTATGCCCCCTGTGCTTTGGTTAAGGTGGTTCCTTCTCTCTAGTGTCTCTTCACCCCAACATCCCCAAAAAGGCCAAATCTCACTGCTTCCCCACTCAGTGAAGAGCCAAGGCTCACCCCTACAATTACTTCCCTTGGCGGTCTCTTACAGGTTAAGTACCAGCAGTATATGGCCACTTACTAGTTGTTTTATAATTGTAGATGCTCTGTCTCTAGGCTTCTATAAATTTTGTTTAAAAAAAAAAAAAAACAGACCCTGGCCAGTGTGGCTCAGTGGATTGAGTGCTGGCCTGCAAACCAAAGGGTCACTGGTTCGATTCCCAGTCAGGGCACATGCCTGGGTTGTGGGCCAGGTCCCCAGTAGAGGGCATGTGAGAGGCAACCACACATTGATGTTTCTCTCCCTCTCTTTCTCCCTCCCTCCCCCTTTGTCAATCAATCAGTTAAAAATTAAAAAAAAAAAAAAACAGGAAATCTTTGACTTTGTTTTTCTTGAGGCCCCTATCACCTAACATAGCAACTAATACATAGGAGCTCAAGTAAATGTTTTGGTGTTTTTATCGTGGTAAAATATATATGACATGCAACTTATCGTTTTAACCATTTTTAAGTGTACATTAAGTACATTCACATTGTTATGCAGCCATATCCCCATCTGTCTTATGAATTTTTTTCATCTTCCCCAACACTCTGTCCCCATTAAACACTAACTCCCCATACCCTCTCTCCCCAGCCCCAGCATTCTACTTTCTATCTCTATGAATTTGACTACTACAGGTATCCAGGTACCTTAGATCAGTGAATCATATAATATTTGTCTTTTTGTAACTGATTTATTTCATTTATCATAATGTCATCAAGGTTAATCCATGTTGTAGTATACATCAGACCTTTCTTCCTGAGTAATATTCCATTGTATGTATATACCACGTACTTATAATGGGTTGTTTTTCATTCACCTATCAATAGACACTTGGTTTGCTTCCACCTTTTGACCATTGTGAATAATGCTGCTTTGAATGTAGGTGTGCAGATATCTGTTAAGGTCCCTGCTTTCACTTTTTTTGGATGTATACCCAGAATCAACTAAATATTTTTTTAATTGATTATTAAATTAGAATATGTTTTGCAAATGTACAAAGCTGGCTTTTTATATAACTTAGTCTGACCTGAATATTTATTTAGAAGTTTAGAAACCAACAGAATATGTCATTGCCTTCTCTATAGGGTACCAGCCGTCCTTCACACTATCATGTTTTATGGGATGATAACTGCTTTACTGCAGATGAACTTCAGCTGCTGACTTACCAGCTCTGCCACACTTACGTGCGCTGTACACGTTCTGTTTCTATACCTGCACCAGCGTATTATGCTCACCTGGTGGCATTCAGAGCCAGATATCATCTCGTAGACAAGGAACATGACAGGTAATATAAAAGCATAACAAAACAGATTTTTACCCAAATTCACATATGGCCTGCATGTTAGAATTTTCTTGGGGAATTTCTTTGTCTCCATGTAAGTATGTGCCTCTCTGTTTACCATAAGCCTAGAGGTGCCATTTACGATTAAAGTTGCATGAGCTATTAGAAGAGTCATTGATCCATATGAAGAGCAGTGATAGTCAGAACTGCTCAAAATAAGGGTTCCCATTAAAATGTGCAGTCTAGGCTTGTTAGTGATAGAATGACATAGTGATTTACTTGCTCTACCAAATTAACTCAAGGGAGAGATTAGTGATAATTAAAGGGGTATATACGAACAGAATTATAGGATATCTTGGATTTGCTTCTAAATAATCCTGAGCAGGTGAGAGGAGTAAGTTTGGCCTGAGTTAATTATTGAAGCTGGGTGATAGACATGTAGGAGATAATTATACCTGCCTCTGTTTTTTAAAAAAAAATTTGGAAATTTTCTACGATAAATGTTTTTTTCAGAATTATGACATCAGACAGAGTTTGTCTGTGTGTTCATTGCCAATTCTCTTACAGTGCTGAAGGAAGTCACGTTTCAGGACAGAGCAATGGACGCGATCCACAAGCTCTTGCCAAGGCTGTACAGATTCACCAAGATACCTTACGCACAATGTACTTTGCTTAAGAAATCCAAGAGTATTCTCTGAGAGGAAGAACTGAAAGATGAATTGACATACAACATATGTTTCCATGGAGTCTGTTGAGTGGGGATGCCTCCAGCCATACAGAAACCAACACTGTGGGGACCAGGGTCTGATTTTTATGTTGATACAGGAAGATTGTTTACTTCATCAAGGAACTCAGCACCATTATGCAATATGAAACCAGCCAACTGCTTTTCTGTGCGGTCTCCTGTAGGAAGTATCGCCATTGTTTTGTTTTCACTTTCTGTAGTCTAACCCTTTTAATGCCTTTACCTCAAGTTGCTTGGCAGCACAACTATCTTTGCAAAAAAAGTAAAGAAAAGGTAAATGATGATTTTTAAAAAACACACCTACATGAATAATCAGTGATTGTTCATAATTATGTGTGCAAAAAAATTAATGTGCATTCGTGTATTCTTGTAAAAAGTATCTGTGTATACTTTAAGTGTATACATGTATACTTTGTATACATATATATCTGGATCTACATTGATAATAGATATATATGTTTTTTGTATATATTTTATAGTTCATTCCATTGGGAAATTTCTTCCCCTTTCATTGTCCTCTCACCACCACTTTTATTTCTCACTCTACCTCCCCTGCCTCATCACCTACATTTTTTTTCCTTAATGCTACCAGTGACATTCAAATGTCCATGTATCTGATGCATTTGAATATGAAGCATGGCAAAGTAGACTTTTATTTTGCACACCCACTCCTCTCGTCTCATACACGATATTAAGTCCTCAACTCTTGATACTGCTTTCTTAAGAAGCAGAGTTATTTTGTGTGTGTGTATGTATGTTTTTGTGAGAGTCTGCGTCTGCCACCTCCTGCTCTGAATTTACATTTGCCTCTTGTGCAAGGTGTGCATAAGCAGTAGCAACCTATTTTTTCTTTAGTGAGTTTGTTAAAGCTGCTATAAATATAAAACCTTGTTAGAACTTACAACTCTTTCTCTCTGTAAGTGATATGTATTCTAAAGCCTTCTGTTTCTATGGGTTATACATGGAAATCCCTTAAAGGATTTTTTTAAAGGGTAAATGTTTTAAATGATTAGAATTCTGTAGGGTTGAGACCTCTGAAATTGGAGGGAGAGAAAGAAGGAGTTGTTCAAGTTAATTTTTTTTTTGCTAGTTTACTTGCTGCCTCTCATACCTAAATGTGATTTTCATATATATATTTTTATATATATGCGTGTGTATATATAAATATATATGTATGTATTTTGAAGTATAGCTTCCTTTTCTTTTATATTTATTAGAGTAGTGCTTTAATGATTATAGAACTGTATTGGCAACACCTTTTGTAGAAATATAATCATGTTTATTTTAAGAACTGACGACCTGTTTTTGCTATCTTTTCGTGCAATAAGCCGTTTGAAAGGAAAGCTGTGTCTGTCTGACACCTCTGCCCCAGACAGTGTTAGAGCAGGCACCTCGTGATTTTAAAAGAGCAAAGTGATACAACCTTAATTTCAGAAGGAAAGTTTTTTTTTTATGTTCAAATCTAAAGCAAGTCTGACCTTGAATATCAAAAATAAGGTTGAACTTTGACTTAAGTGATCATGAATAGATTAAAATTTAGAAGCTATTTAAATTCTTTGAAAATAAATCATGCTTATGGAAGAATCATACTGGTTAGATGCCCATTTTCATTTATTAAAATGAATCAGGAAAATGTGGTATTTTAAAAAATATTTTTGCCAATTTACCACCAGTATAACTTTCCTTTTAAAATTAGGGCTATGGTAACAAAGAAAGTTAGGACTTCGATTGTTTTAAATGAGTTAATCACTGAAATGTGGCGGAAAGTTTCACAAAATTTTGTTTGATGGATTTCACTTTAAGATATTAAAAAGTACTATAAAGCTGTCAAAACCAAGTTCACCAGTAACATTGGATTCAGGGGAACTTTGCACTTTGTAACTCACGAAAATTGCAACTTACTATTCTTTTGCACTGGTTCAGAGTATAACTATTACAGATTGTTTCCAGGGGGCATTGTGTTAACCTTCCAAATGTCATCTGTTCATGAAAACAAATGGGTTAGCTCTGTAGTTTCTCTCTTACCTGTAACCCACTCTTACTGCCAGTTACTGTATTTTGAGCCTAAAATCTGAGCCCATGTCCTCCAACAGTTATGAAATCTTTTGTCCCTCTCTCAGAAAACTAAGAAAGTACTGTATTTTGTATGTTTATTCTATCAAAGTGTCTGAAATGCAATTTACAACACTGTTTCAAAGCTCTTTACATGAGGTAATATTTGTATAGTACAGTATATACAGTTTTTCTCCCAACCCTACCCCCTTCTTCTCCAAAAAATCCTGTAAAGCATGTATTTTTTTTTTTTTTTTACATTGAAAATTCACTGAATATAGTAGTCAGCAACATGGGCAAAGAGAAGAAAATTGTGTATTCTAGATGGTAAAAACTTGTTTGCTGTGTGCTTGCTCAGTGTGAGTAAAACATCTTCCTTTATCAGAGAGGGTTACACAGATTCATGTGGGAAACTTTAGGGCCCAGTGAAGAACTGTAGATACCCTTTCCCTATTTACTGCTTTACCTAATTTTTTTTTCAGTTGTTTAGTGTCACATGCACTAGAGTGCAGCCCATAATTTAAATGTATTTGGAAGGACCTTTACAAAGGAAAAAAATATTTTTTAAATATAAAGCTTTACCTTTAAAGTGAGTTCTTTTTTAGGGTTTCTTACAGTTTCAACATTATTAGTTTAAGGTTGGTTAACTTGAAAGAGTATGTAGAGTATATTTCTATTTTGCTTACTAACAGATTAGTGTGTCATGCTTACTTAGAAGAAACATTGTACTTAGAATTTTAAGATAAAACAGTAAGAGGCAAATACTTTTTGAATTTTGTTTTTATTATTATTGCACTTCTGGTGTAGAATTCCTGATCATTTTTATTTTTAAAAAAGATCGTTCTGAATGTAATGGCCGTGAAACTCAACAGCGACCTTTCTGTACTGGCCTCACTCACTAACTATACAATGAATGCTAAGTTCTGGTCTGCTGTTGTCTGTGATGTACAGTATCAGAGTGACTTTAAAATGTCAGTTCCAGCAACTGGTATAATTGATGTTCATGCAAAGAAGAGTCGGGAGTTTAGTGTATATCCTGGATAGCAAATGAGTTTGTGTAAAGTGCTGATACATGTTATTATATTATAGTCTCAAGTTACTGGCATTGAGGACCATACATTTATAATACTGTAGCTGCTATATTTATTTAGGTAGAGTCTATGACAGTTACTGTACCAAACAATAAGGAGATGAGCAGGATTCAAGGCTAGTTTTAGAACCCCCTCTTTTTTCCCTAAATAATAATTAAGAACATGAAATACCAAGGTAACAAAGGGTGCTGCCATTTTAGTTTCAATTTAATACCAGGATAGTGTTTATCTGTTTTAGAAATATGGAGTTTTACTTTTAGCAGTTTTGAAAAAAGGTACCTCAGCCTCCTCAGTACTGGTTTTGGCATATTTTCATAGAAGTAAAGATGTCCTTTATTTCTTAATATTTTACCTTTTGCCCTGGCCAGGTAGCTCAGTTGGTTGGAGTGTTGTCCTGATGTACCAGGGTTGCAAGTTTGATCCTCAGTGGGGCATGCTCAGGAAATCCACCAGTGAGCTCATGAATGAGTGGAGTGGCCAGCCGGTGTTTCTCTCTTCCTCCCTTCCTCGCTCTCTCTCACTCTAAAAATCAAAAATTAAAACTAAAAAAAGATATATATATATATATATTTTACCTTTAACAAGTTTCTCAGAAAAAAAATATTCTTCTATGGAAATCTTCCTGTTTGTAACCTGTTAATTTATTTCTCTTCCTAGAAGAGAGTCTGGAAGGAATTCTAGTCGGAATGTACTGGGTGTTTTGGAAGCACATGGTAAAGATTCATCTCTACCTTCTAGCATAGGGACTCCCAGCCTTCTGAAGTTCTATACTAGTATTCCCAACAAGGTTCTCTGATGGCCCACTACTGCCTAATGTTTACTTATATATTTATACTAAAACGGATTTTAGTATGATAGAGCTCGTGATGAACTTGGTCATGACAGACTTCCGGTGTGTCTAGGGAAATAAAAGCTGAATTGCCATTCAGTAGAAATGGCTGGCAGAGGTTCTCGGTGTTTAAGAAAAAGGTGAACACTCGGAGTGCCAGTAATACATCTGAAGAAATTAGATGGATTATAGGCCAGGAAATAGAGACCCTTATTCAGGGAATTTGGTGGGTGTTTTCAGAGGCTAACCTGAATTTACCAGGAGTGGTGATTTTATGAAATGGATGAAGCCAGCCACTTGGTTTTAGCTAGAGTATTTTGTAGTCTTGCTGTTTCAGATTTGATAGTAATGTTTTGCCAACAGGCTTAACTGACAGCTCTGCATAACTTTTATTCAGTATCATAAAACCTGATTTTAATATTTGCTTAACTCACCATTTTCGATGTTCTCCTATTGAATACTTTTAAAGATGGGTTGCCCCCAACAGTAACCTGCTGCTTATATTACCTTTTATATCTTTATTTTTCTCCATTCCTCCTTCAATCTGTTTCTTGTTTTATAAAAAGCTTTTGCCTTTTTTAAAAAAATTGCCTTTTATGAGGTATCAGTCAAGCTTCATTGGCCTGGCATCTTTATTTTGGCTTTCTTATCCCTATATAGTTTTAATCCTTTTCATTCTTTTTGAGAATTCATGGATGTGTTATAGCTACAATCATAATAGTTGGGAGACTTTCTGTGAAGGAGGGTGGTGTAGCTCTGACTCTGGAGTCAGTCTTTATTTTCCTGTTTCTCTCCCATTTGATCATATAAAGCACTTTTGTGATTCTGTTGGAGTCAAAAAATAAGCAAAGAAAACTTGGTAAAATCAGTACTACAGAAATAAGAAAGTGAAAATTTTCTCCCAGGAGGAATAAAATCTCTCCCTTTTACTCCTCCTTTCTCTTTCCTTCCTTCCTTCCTTCCTTCCTTCCTTCTCTCTCTCTCTTTACATATATATATATATGAAAATATTTTGACTTTTTTCTACTTTTAAAAATGGTACATTTCAGTTTATAATTTTCCATGTCAGTCAAAATAATTTATTTTAACTAAAATACAATGTCAAGGCTTACACTAATATTATCTACTACTAATTGAATTTTATTTTTCTTTACCCATCAAAGATAGTGCTCTAGGTTTTTACATTGTTGATTGAGCCTCAAGAATCTTTTGCTTTCAAAAGATGGAAGTTAAAGGTTCTAATTCAAATTAAAGATAGATAATAAATTTAATATGGATAATTGAGATTTAGCAATGAGAAATGGGTTGAAGTATCAGGTAACGAATAGTGTTAGAAAATGACGATTCTGTCCAATCATATATCCAGCCATTGGTCTCATTTCTTTTTTAAATCAATGTCTGAGGTAACCAAAATCTAATGCATCTAGGGTCTCAGTAAAGAAAGGATATTTCTTGGGTTGGACTCTGAGTTAAATTTTTAAATCATTTTTGTGAAGCAAGGAAGTTCTTAGAAAGTGCCTTTTCAGAAGATGGTGCTAAAGATTTTTATTTTTCAAATAGCATGAGGCTAAAACTTTAAAAAAGAAATTATTCTAGAACTCCAAGAGTATGACAGTTTCATATAAATAATGTTACTTGTTTTCCTGAATCTGGTCCAAGGGAGTGAAATAAAGCTTTTATTCAGTAAAGTATCTAGGTAAATGCTCACCAAATATATTTTGTAAGTTTGAAAACAGAATTTTTAATGCTTTCAGTTCTCAGCTGTGTTGAAGCTAATCTCGAAGGCGCATAAAACAGCAAATTTGCTTTAACTTTTTAACAAGAGTATGGGTGAAGTAGTAGGTGCCCAGGGGGAAAGGAATTATATGTCATAGGCTACCTGTCCTTTTTGTCCCCCAGTGCAGACTGGCCCTTTTCTAAATACCTATTGGCCACCTTTTCTAAATAATTTTTCAAAAGATTGCTTGTAAAGGGGGAGCCGAGTCATCGTGGAGATCAGTTTAAGAGAATGATTATGTCTCTGAATTTAGGGAAGTTTTCTTTTTTAGGAACCAAAAAATATTTTAAATTATTCTCTTTTTTTCTAGCATGGGGGAATTATACAAAATGATGACAACGCATCTAAAAGGCTATGATCAGTTCATTAGATATAGAACATGCAAAACAACTTTGGAGGAAGTAAGCAAAAGGAAGGATAATAGCAGGACCATTCATACTTATTAGAAATTTAGTTTTCTACAGAAAGCAATTTCTCCCCGGACTAGGAAACAGTAAATAGCAGTAAGTGATCACCTAACCAGTTCTTGCTTGTGAGTTTGGCGTGCACTCTTTGAAAAAGAGTAGACTAAAAGCAAAAAAACACCACACCTCAGTAACCTTCTATGCTGCATTATGTAATAATGGTAGTAAAATTATGTTATTTGTTTGGAGTGTACTGTGTCTGTTCGCAAATGTCAATGCACATTAAACTTTTTCATTTTTATAATGTCTTAATAGCAGTTATGAGTTTATTTTTTAATATTAGTTTTTCTATTGTGATGTTTATATTTATTGGCAATTTGTGTGCAACTTTTATATTTTGCTTAGATGTTGGTTTCAAGGTATTTTATTTTTATAGATATTTCTAGCTTTTCCTCTTTCTTTGTAATATTAGCAGAGATTTTAAGGTGGAATGTTAATACACCAACCAAAACTACTAATTCTATAGTCTAGAATTTGGATTTTTACCAATAAACCATTAACACTATTTTCTAACTTAGAATATTTAATGTTGTTTTTATAGTGGGCATTAAAAACAGTCTTGAGACAGATTTCTAAATGTGGAGGGGAGGTGGGTCTTTTATATAATTTAGATTTCTTTCCCATAAGTAGCAAACTAACACCAACAGATTGGATTTACTTTACCTGATCTGCAGTTTGGGGGCAACATGTCAAATAAATGAGTGTTACATTTCTTTTTAACTTCAGCTGCTTTGAAACCACTTAAATGGTTGTTATCTTCCAGCATTAGGATTATGATACCATTTTTATAGGCCTGGAAAACAAATAGCAAATGATCCAGAAGTCACTGATACTTGACTTTGAAATGGGATTTCCCCCCCCATAATTACATTATATGGAAGATTTGTTACCCTGATCTTTTCCTTAGCGTGCTTGAAAGTTGATTCAACCCTAAGCATCAATGAAGAAACAAAGTTTAAGTGACTGGGGGAGGTAAGGATAAAGACTGATTAATATATTATTTCAGCTCATTAAAAATTTAACAAAGTGCCCTGGCTGGTGTGGCTCAGTGGATGGAGCACTGGCCTGTCAACCTAAAGGTCACTGGTTCGATTCCCAGTCAGGGCACACGCCTGGGTTGCTGGCCATTTGGGGTGTGTGAGAGGCAACCAATCCATGTTCCTCGAGCACATTGGTGTTTCCCCCTCTGTCTCCCTCCCTTCCCCTCTCTAAAAATAAATAAAGATCTTTAATTAAAAAAATTAAAAGTTAACAAAGTAATAATTGATGAATGTGAATTAACTGAAAGGAGTGAAAAACATTATCATAATTAATTTCAAGCATATATTATGGTCACTCCACTTTCATAGTGAACAGATCAAGCTTATTTATGGTGGCAACTAGCTTTTTATAAAGGTACATGAAAAAAAGTGACCTCTCTTAAGCAGGTAAAATATTTCCACTGTCTTTTTACACTGTGAATTGGCTTGGTAAGCCTTTTTTTTTTTTTTTTTTTTTCCTTTTTTCTTTAAGAGATCAGAAGATACTGTCCTGGCCTATGCTTTCTCTGCTCCCCTGTGCTCAGTTGTAACAGGGGAGTCTGGCAGGACACACAGCAATCTCCCTCTCAGTTTAGGAGGGCTGTCCTGAGTATAGGGCTGGCTCTTAAAGGCACGAGAGGACAGTAAGGAATAAAAAAAAGAGAGATCAGAAGATAAATATTACCCCATCCTCAGAGTTTTAAATTCTAAATTATCAGGGCTCAGTGTATGACATTTTACTGTATTATTATCTATTCTTCCACTGAGAAGGGGGTAAATGAGAAAGTTTTAAGTAATTGGGAAAATGTTATTTTTATATTATGTAAAATTTTGCAACTTAAAGTGAGTCAGCATGAGATTTCATATACACATTGGCCATGTCGTTTCTTTTGCACTGTTGCCAGTTACAGTAGTTTTATGTACTAATCAGAGCTACTTCCTTCACCCGTCTGCACAGTGGAAGATTGGTGCTCTGATTATAGCAATTTGTTGCTACTACATAAAAGCTAAATATGTTTCAAGCAGACAGATACGTTTTTGTTACACATATATGCCCCCCTCTTAAGGATGTTTACTGTGTTTATAACTTCAGTAGTTTTATTCATTATGTTTCAGCATTGTCCTAGGATGACAAGCATATGATTGTAGACCAACATTTTTAAAGCAGCCTGGAGTAGAAATAGTCCTCTATTTATTTTTCCTTATGAAAGCTCATAGGAACCTGACACCTAGAGCTTATTTTGCTCTTTTAACTGTTTGGCTCCGTAAATCAAGGTACCTGGCCTCAGGACTGAGTTACCGTGGTGGACTGCGGGGTGACTTGCTCACATTAGTCGTCCGCCTCCTCAGAAGGACGTGATTGTGCATCACTGATAGTTCATCCCCAAAGAGAACTGTCCGGAACAGTCTTCTGTGAGTAGAAAACAGATGGGAGGGTTGGTCATTGCTTTTTTTTGTTTCATTTTTTTCCATACAAAAATTTTTGTTTTATTATAGATGTGCGTACAGTCAATTTTTATTTAAATTTAAATTTAAGAGGCTGTTCCACAGAGGAAGATTACTGTAGTTTTTAATGCCTAAATTTTTCCATCTTCAATTTGTAGTGTTAGTTGGAAGGACAAACAAACAAATCCCTTAATTTGGCCCTTTAATATTATTTTCAGCACAAATGAAGGAAAGACTCTTTCTACAAAGATGTGGCGGTTGTGACTATCTTTACTATAAGAACTTATGAAAACAGGAGGTCTTCGTAAAGAAATGAAGTAGTGGGCCCTGGCTGATGTAGCTTGGTGGATTGAGAACAGGCCTGCAAACCAAAGGATCACCAGTTCGATTCCCAATCGGCACATGCCTGGGTTGTGGGCCAGGTACCCAGTAGGGGATGCATGAGAGGCAACCACACACTGATGTTTCTCTCCCTCTCCTTCTTCCTCCCTTCCCCTCTGTCTAAAAATAAATAAGTAAAATCTTAGAAAAGAAAAGAAATGAGCTAGTGGGATTGTGAGTGTATGTAGTGAGGAGGGAAATGGAGAAAAGATTTCTTTGCTAGGATCCTTAAATAGAAACGTTACAATTACTTCATATTTGTCTAGTACTCACAACCACGTAGTAAAGGTTATTTGATGTGCAGAAGAGACCTGAGAAGAGTGTCTCTGTGTCTGTTGTTCCACAACTAAAGCTGCATCTGTTCTCATTAAATTGGAGAAGTCTTGGAAGTCGCTTCTGAGTTATAATAAAGAAATTAAATGAAGTATTTATCCTTAAATAGATGCTGCTATCAACATGGCATCTCCAGCTTTTCCCTTTACATAGAATACACCAAGCAGGGCATTTCCAGACAAGGTAGTCTTTCCCATAACAAGAATGTTTTTTGGTGAAAGGTTTAGGGAAAACCCTGATACACCGTAATGAAGGAGGGATTTTGCCTCATGTACACAGTCCAAACAGGTTAATGGATTCAATTTGGTCCCAGGGAGCTTAACAAGAAGCTTTTGGTTTGGGGCTCTCCAGTGGTAATTAATTGCAAATATCTCCCAGTTCCACAGAAAGTGATTGATCGCAGAGTATTGATGATGGCCCTGCAAATGTGCATGAGCTCTTTTTCTAATTCAAAGCCAGGTATAGCAAGCACTAACTGAAATCTTTCATAGTTTGTCCCTGTAAGATTCTTTAAAAGTTGTGCAGGAGATTTCTCATTTCTTACTTAGCCTAGGCTACAGCCTCTTTCTCCTGCAAAAAAGAAAAAAGGGATTTAGAAGAAGTTTATATAGAATTCTTCTATGAATAAATAATAGTCATAATACTTGGGGCAAGGATCACAGGCCACAAGTTACAGCTCAACTGGGAGACTGAGCACTTTTTTATGTGCAGGTTCTAAAGTTTTTCCTTTGACATACCTTTCTCTTACTTGCAGGCCATCCTGTTTTGTAAAATAATCTGTTTATTCCATTTATGAATCCTGCAAGTCACACACACACACACACACACACACACACAGTTAAAAATAAAGGGGGAAGGATAAAAGAAAAAGGGTATAATGAGAATCCTTAGAATGTAACTTCAGTTAATGCAGATGGAAAGAAACCCTAACATGGTTAGGTGGGAATTAGGACTGAAGTGTTAATGCTGCAGGTATAATGTCCAGCCGTAGAATTTTTTGCTAGCTTTAGAGTGATGGTGTTGACAGAAAATATACCTGAAGTAGGATATTATAGCAAAGTGATAAAGTTGTTCTTGGGAGTAATATTTCAACCTACAACAGAGATCCTCATATTCTTAAGAAAAATATAGTTTTTGGTTTTAATGACTCAAACTGTGACTTAAACTTTAAAAGGTTTGTGATTTTTATTCTGACACATTTTCTTAAATATATGAAAATCATACTGTATGGACATTTAGACTATTCTTTCCTCTTAATTTACACATTGATTTATTCTGACTTCAGTCAAATAGATATGTCTCTCACATATTCCTCTTGATGTGTGCAAAATTCCATAATAAAAAAAATTTAAGCTCATTTCCTAGTCAAACCTGAGCTGTAAAGAATAAAGCATTTCAAAGTATTTTCAAATTGCAGGAACTTTTAAAAGATCACAAATGGATGAAGACTGTTAAGAACTTACTGCCTTTGAGAATTGAGAAAGGCCTCTAGAACTTGAGGCAGAGACTTGGAGTTTAGTCAGGGCTCTGCCACTAATTTGCTCTGTGTCATTAGGCAATTCCCTAATCTCTCTGTGCCTGGTTTCTCCTTGTAACATGGTAGTGGCAACACCGGCCCTCACCTACCTCGCAAAGCCATAAGGACAGGGTGTTTGTGACAATGCTTGAATTCTCCAAAGGAAAAGCTGTTCGGAAGTTTCAAGCTAATACTGTTTAATCTCGTTGTATGAAGGGTTTGTTCACAGTTGGCCTCTATGAAAGTAACTTTAATTACCACAGATCATTTCATCAAACAGGTATAAGAGAAACTTAGGCCTTCTCATGGTAAGCTGTTCACTGACAAACATACCCTGTTTTGTTTTCTCCCCTGCCAGATATTCAGCACCCTGGCTGAATTTTCTTTGTAATAATCCTTGGCAAAAGTGTCACTTCAAAAGCCAAGCTCCATTTAGTGGTGCTGTGGCAGCTGCCATTGTATTTTGAGGTAGATTTATGCGGTGAAACCATTAGATAATCAGAAATTAACTTTGCCTTTTCCCTTCAGGCACTTTCGCTGCATACTGGCACCAGAGGCTGTTGTGCAACCTCATAGTTATCCCTTTGTTTCTTGGCAGATTTTTGGTACCTTGTTTTGGAGTAGGGCATTAGGTTTTAAGAAGGAAAGTATGCTTATTTCACTCATCAATATGCAGAGTTCAACCTTGCTTTCCAATCACCGTGTATCTGTAAAAGTTAAAATAGAGTGAAAGGGGTTTTTGGTGTGTTTTGGGGGTTTGTTTGTTTTCTCATTTTAATTCAATTTTCAACATCTGCAGGTGAGGTTGGGCAGCCTGTTAGTGTCTGACCCATTTATCTTTGTGGATCACAGGCAAAACCTTACATTTTGTAGACTTACCCATTTCCCCCAGGGGCGGGGCCTCTTTTTTCTAGGAAATAACAAAGGGCACATCACTACAGGTCGTGTATGCAATTCCTTGTTGCAACAAACAAGTTTTGGGTGGTTTTTCAGAAGAAAAGGAATGCATTTTGGGTACACAGGGTATGGATACATTCAACATTTATTTCGTATCTCAGACGCTGACCTCCCCTTGTCGAGGGCAGCGGGGCTTTTCCAGCTCATCACTGAAGTAGATGCTGTGTCATAATTTTATAGGGTAATGAGACTTGCAAGTACCAGAAGTAAGAAGTTGAGAAGTTTCCTGTTTGGAAAATAAAGTCCACCTTGCTGAGTGAGACAGCTAAGAACATTGTTATATCAGGAATACTTTTAAACAATTTTTGCCGGGATCAGTAGCTTTAATGTTTCTCTTCAGTTATAGACAGACCCACAAAAGTATTATTATGACATCATTCTTGTGGACTAGTTCATGGATGCATCCACAGGCTGTGGGAAGCAGTGGGGGGGGGTGTAAATATTTTATGTTTATAACACTCTGTGTATTATATAAGTTTTATAGAGAAAAATAACATGTTTCTGTAGTGTTCTGGGGACTAAAATTATAATGGAACCATTCCAGTGTAATCTGGCCCCTCAGTCTAGAGAGCATTGATACACCACACAAATGTGCACCCCAAAAGCGTTGCTAACTGCTCCCACTTTTGATAAGTGCTGCTTTTTTTTAAACCCTAAGTGATGGAGGAGGACATAGCACTCTTTTTAAAGGGGCTCTCCTGAAAAGTAAGGTGTAAATACAGGACCTACGGGGAGGGCGGGGGGGGGGGCCTGCAGACACCCTGCAGATGGACAAAGAGCCTTTTAAATTTTACTCCTTAACCATCTTGACCGTGTGTGCCTATTGTATTGCAGACGTGAACTATTTTGGGGGGTCGATATCAGTATGTTTCGAAGCTGAATTGTTGCATAAAATCAGAGTAACTTGTTTTTCCATCTTCCTTTTCCACACTAACTGTTCTTGCCAAATATTTCTACTGATACCAGGTTTCAGCGTGGTAAAATGATTGGAGTCTCCAACCTCCTTCCTCATCTCCCCTCCCCTGTCTCACACCTGGCCTTATGTTTCTGTTGGCTTCCCACAAGTAAGAACAGTTTCCTGTAGTAGTTCAAGGACTGTAGAATTTCAAATGCTTATAAGCCTGCCTTTGTCAAATGTTTGGTTATGCAGTAACATCAGTTAAAACAATGGAGTCAGTCCCAGTTTGTAATATGCTGTAGGACCAGATAAGATCTTGAATTACACTGAACTTGACCGGCACATTTTATTAAGAGGAAATATGGTGGGGGTGGGAGAAGTCTATATCATCTTTGTGATCACTGTATAATCAGGAACACCAAATGCTCAATCCTGTCACTGTGTGCTTGGGGGCCAGGCTTTGGATTTGATTGCCATTTTAATTCCTTGAAGACTATATGTAATTATGATGAGCAGAAGGAAAATAAAGTTTTTAAACAAAAGGGGGTTTTTTGGTATTTAAAGTTTGGTAGTAAATTTTCTACTTTCAGTTAATTTATCTTTCAAAAAATTACTACAAAAAACTGAAGGTTGAGATTGAGAAGCTTGAAGAAGCCGCTTTTTAAGCAATTCAGTCACAATATTTTGTTAAAGAAATTCTCGTAATTCTTTCTGAGCCAAACTGTCACCATACTGTCCTGTGACAGAACCACTCCTGTTTTTTATTTTTATTTTATTGCCATTCTGCATATTGGAAAGGTTCTATGTTGTATTTGTTTTTGATCCTTGATTTTTAAAAACAATTAATGGTTTTAATGTTGCTTAGCTTCAGTTTGATGTGTAATTCTCCCTAATAATTGCAATAAAAAGAAAAGCTTTGCTTCAGACTTTCTATTGTGTGACCATCATTCCAACCCTTAGGGAAAGTGATACAGGGGAAGGAATTGAGATCTCAAGACGCATGAAGTTCTGGACTCAAACCTGCATTGTGTGACACTCGGACAAGTTCCTTGATGCTTCCAAATCTCAGTTTCCCCTGCTGTAAGAAGGTAACAGTAGGGCTGTTGGGGCATGAAATGAGATAATATATGGAAAGCACCTAATAAGCTGAGCATGTGGATGGAGCTCAGGTTTTAAAGAGGTCCACCACCCCATTCCGTGTTTCCTTAAATAAAAGACATTGGATGGAGAGGAAAGAAAGGGAGGCAAGAAGTGAGGCTGTAAAGGAATTTAAAAACAATTAGAAAAAAGCCCTGGCTGGTGTGGCTCAGTGGATTGAGTGCTGGCCTGCAAACCAGAGGGTCACCCTTTCAATTCTCCGGGCACAAGCCTGGGTTGCAGGCCAGGTCCCCAGTAGGGGGTGTGTGAGAGGCAACCACACACTGATGTTTCTCTCCCTCTCTTTCTCACTCCTTTCCCCTCTAAAAAGAAATTAATAAAATCCTTTAATGTTTTTAAAAATAAAAATTTTAAAAAGCAGTGCAGGCTAAAGAAAGATACTTAAGCTTCAGAAGACAACACACAAAGTAGGCTATGCACATATGCACCTCCAGGAAAAGTTATCTTCAGTAGCTACATGTGGGGATACCTTATGAAGATATTATTTTTCATATTAGAATAAGGTCATATGGCCAAGTTTTAACTAAAGTACTTTTAATCATGTTCTAATTTGATAAAAGTTGTACTCCGACTATTTTAATAATTGGAGTTTGCTAAAGTAGGTAACCTATGGCATTTACCAGGAGGAGAAAATTGAGAAGAACAGAGAAGATACATATTCCAAGACTTCACAGATTTTGAGAGAAGGCGGCTTTCTGCAGAGACATTTCATATCTTCTTTGGCTAAATCTCAATCACTTAAAAAAATAAGTTCACATTTTTCCGTTTCACATTTTTTTACATTTAAAAAAATACTGCTTCGTTGTCTATATCTCTAGGGTCCTTTTTAATCCATGAGAATACCGAATGGCTACTCAGGTTCTGTACATCTGAAGAGGCAGAGCAGCCGACTAAAGGATACTGCAACCAGACGCAGAGCAGCCGTGCACACGTCTTCCTGACGTTCATGAGATGTGGCTGCTTCATCCCAGAGAAACCATTCCCAGGCTACTACGTATATTAAGCAGAGAAAGGATGGTTATTTCTGCTACAAGCAGAGTAACTCGCTCCTTGGATATAATGTGTATGTCCTGTGTGAGGATTCCTTTGAGCATATGGGGCTCTTTTTTTTATGAGTCCATGTTTGATCAGATATCATGATCACAAAACAGAGCTAAAACTGCCCACTAGTGGTTGTTAAAAATAAATTTCCCATTTCATTTCAATAAATACACAGGACCACCAATAAGAACCAAAAATATCCCAAACTTAAAGGGACCGTGGTCACGTGTGGGCTGCCTGCCTCTGACATGGGCCTTCTTTCTCTCGCTCGGTTCTCGGCTATCCACTCATTTGGCCATTTGCTCAGCTAGGAGACCCCTCTTCTTCCAAATGATAAATGTCATCTGTCCTAAATTTCTTTTTAGCAGAAAAGTGGAGGAAACTTGAAACTGACATCAGCTGGAGCGTGTGAGAGGCCTCAGAGTTCTCATCGTAACCCACTATAGCAGTAAACACCTCCCTGGTGAACGCACTGAGGTGTTGCCAGGTACTTGCCAAGATCTGAAATTCTTCAGCAGTATGTTTGCACGTTACACATGCCCTAAACTTCTGGGCAGTAGTAAACAATGCAATTAAGGGAGCAGTTCCTTTCTAGTACAAAATGCTAGAACATGGCATTACTCATTCTTATCACTCTGTTTTCTTGGTCCCATTCGCCAGCGTCCTGACGTTTTCTGCCAATACCATTCTCCCTTGGCCAGAGTGTGTGGGGCCTCGTGAGTCATGAACGCCAAGGCCACCACCACAGTCAGAGATAGGTGCCAAAGCCACCACCCGTTGTTTGCTTCTTTCTGTTATAAAATGTTTCAAAACGTGCAAGCCAAAATTTGACCATTTCTTCCGGCAAGTAATTTGTCCAAGACATGTTTTATGGTCTTCTTTAATCCTGGTAAAAGAGCTATATCACAATTTCCCATGTATGTCTGGTTTATGAGCCATGTATTAGAATTTAGAAAACAGTCTATGGGAAAAAAATATTCCTTGGTCGTTGGTTTGGAAAATGTCTCGCCTCAGTCTTTCTGCAGAGCGCCAGATTCACATTTCTCGCATGTCTGGACAGCACCTGGATCCACCACAAGCACCGCAAACTTCTCAAAAGCCAGCTTTCTCCTCCCTTTGCCTACCAAGTTCTTGGTTCTCTGCCTTGCCTTCCTTTAGGAAGGCTAACACCATCCCACCAATCACTGAGGTTTAAAACTGAGCAGTCGTCTTGGTCTCCTCTCATTCCCTCATCCATCAAACCTGAACTTGGCCTCTGAGGCAGACTGCCTGCATTGGATCCAAGCTCTCCCACTTAGTTATGTGACCCTGGGCATGCTTCTCTGTGCCTCACTTTTCCCGCCTGCAAGACGAACGTGATAATAGCACACCACCCCTCTCCTCCTAAGGTCCTTCTGCACAGTCCCCATGAGAGGACTAGGCCGTGGGCTGGAAATCGCATCCCTGCCTTCCTCTCGATTTCCCGAGTCACCACTAGAGGCAGTGTGCAGTCATAGCGCACAGATGACGTGGACCTGTTTTCAGATACCTGTGAAAATGGAGATGATGCTTACCTTGCGTAATAGTTATGAATAGTAAATGTTAACATTTTCACCCTAGTTGATGTGGCTCAGTGGATTGAGCGCCAGCTTGCAGACTGAAAGGCTGCAGGTTCAATTCCAGGTCAGGGCACACGCCTGGGTTGAGGGTTTGGCCCCTCAGTCCAAGAATGTAGGAGAGGCAACTGATCTGGTCAGTGTTTCTATCTCTCCTTTCCCCTGTCTAAAAATGAATAAAAAATATATATTTTTAAATGTTAATATTTCCCAAGGCCTAGAACAATACTGGCACCGTTGAATTGTTTTTCCTTCTCTTTTTTTAAATGGCTGGATTTTGAGCTTTGCTTCTAATATTGCAGTTACCACTTCAGGGATGTACCCTCTCCAAATACGATTATCATTCCTTCTATGCCGTCAAGCAGATGGATGACATTGTTGGACAGGGCAGCACCAAAGGAATGCGTGCAAATAATCTCAAATATATTCACACTTCTGGAAGGATACCTGCTAGGGAATGCATGAGCAGGAGATTACTTCTTCTATGTACGTAAGTTTTATCATGTCGATGTATAACATTGATCAATATTAAAATGTTTAACTTGTAAATGAAATGAACGCCATATCCTCCTAGCCTCAGCCTCCTCGTGCGCCATCATGCAGCCGTGGGCCCGCAGCTGCCTCTAGGCCGCGCCACCCCAGCCCCTCTGTTGCCAAGGTAAACACGCAGGCTGACAGTGGTGACCAGCGCAGGGACCCGCGGGTGCCTAGCAACCAGGGCGCTTAACAGAGGAGCTGGCCGGAGGAGGCGGAAGGCTGAGCTGGGAAGGAGGTGAGAGGCCAGGGGAGCAAGTAATTTAAACCAAAGACGATTGTTATCCTGGGGATGGGGGGTGGGGTTCGCTTGGGCACTAAACGGACCCCAGGGCTCCTCCTCCAACAGGGGTGGGGTAGGGGGGTTGGGGAGGGAGTGCGACGAGCAGATGGGGAGTGGGGCCAACGCAGGCCCCAACCCCCAGGAAAAAAAAAAACAACAAAACCCTCCCTATGCCAACCCATATCCTGGGCAAAACTAGCCTGTCCTCTCTGGATGGAGAAAAGGGTTCTTCTCTTAGAATCCCCGCAGGCTCTGACCAAAGCCGGGATGGAGAGTGAAGAGAAAGCTCCACAAGACTTGGCTGATGAAAGCAGGGGTGAAAACTGGATTAAGGGCTATTTTTCTTGTTAAGCCCCACCCACCCACCAGCCCCACTAAGCTCTAGGCACCACACACACAACCTGAGTTAGTATCTGTGGATGGGAGAGTGGGAGGAAACTTAGCGAATGCCTCATACAAAGTTGAGCAAATCAAGGGCTGTTCCCAAGCAGGCTCCCTGCAGCAAGGGGCTTGGAGCAGAGTAGACAGCAGGTCCTTTGGATGGGGCTTTTGACCTGGAAGAGGATCTCCTGAACAGTCTCCTGCAGCCTTGTCCCTCCTCTCCAGCAGAGGTAGGTGTCTTGGAACAGGCCTAGGGGCCCAGCACCATGGCCATGCTGAGCGTCAAGCCCAGCCAACGTTTCCGGCTGCCGGACTGGCACGTCAATGCACAACTGTTGTCCACCAATGCTGAGCTGAAGCGAGATGCGTCCCACCAGATCCGCCAGGAGGCCCGGGTCCTCCGTAATGAGACCAACAATCAGGTTGGGAGCAGGGGCTCCAGTGGGCGAAGGGGTGGTCCCTCAACCCAAACACCCTCTTTATCTGGCTCTGTCTCTTCCAGACCATTTGGGATGAACACGACAATAGGACCCGACTAGCAGAGAGGGTTGACACAGTCAACCGATGGAAGGAGATGCTGGACAAGTGTCTGACAGATTTAGATGCAGAGATTGACGCGCTGACACAGGCAGGGAGCTGGAACAGGGGATGCCAACAGGAAACCCCACTGCAAGGCCCCCCCTCCTTCCCCACTTCGAGGTCTGGGAACCTGCCATGGGGTATTTAGTGGCATGTCCATCTGAGTCACTCACTGGCCCCTCTGTTAAGGTGGGAATAAGAGCTGGCCCCCAGTGAATGGCCCACCAGCCTCCTCCTGTGCCTTCATGTTTCCAGATGAAAGAATCAGCAGAGCAAAACCTGCAGGCTAAGAACCTGCCCCTGGATGTGGCGATCGAGTGCCTGACCCTGCGGGACAGTCGGCGTGACATTGACTTGGTGAAGGACCCTGTGGAGGAAGAGCTGCACAAGGAGGTGGAGGTCATCGATGCCACCAAGAAGGCCTTGCAACAGAAGATTAGCCAGACTTTTGAGAAGCTCTGGTAAGGAAGAGATGGATCACTCTCACGCGTACCTGCACCTGAAGGCTGCGTGTCTTAAATGTGAAATATGTGTACTGTGGGTGACGAGCAGCTGGCTCTCAGGCTGCCTTCTGTCCCTGCTGTGTCCACGACAGAAACCACTAACTGATTGTAACACTTTTTCCACGGCTTAGACATGCTCTCAGAATACTTCTCCCCAGCCTGCTCAGGGAGCCATTGTCAATTGATTGGAAACATGAGAGATGAAGCCCATTTGCCACCACGTTTGAATACCCTATTGTGAGTGTGTATGTGTGAGCCTTTGTGAGTTAACTGATACAAGTGCCCCTATGGTTGTGTGCAGAACGTGGGTGTCATAATTTGGTCTGTGAGGAACTCATCCAGCTTTGTGATCTTTGTCCCAGCTGCGGCAACAGCTCCATTGTCGCTTCAGCTCCCCATCCCTCAGGGGCCCTGCAGTACAATGGGGGCTGAGTCTGGGGCTCTGAAGGATCGTGAGCTGGTCTGTTCCTTCTCCAGCCTCCTGCAGGAAGTCCGACAGCAGCTCAACTCTGACCACCGGGGCAAAGTGGAGACATTGGACATCGACAGAGGTTGCCTCTCTCTCAACCTCAAGTCCCCAAACATCTCTCTGAAGATTAATCCCACCCGTGTCCCCGATGGGTGAGAAGTGTTTTAATCAGTCTCTCCTGTCCCCAACCCCGAGGTGACCCTAGGCTTATGACCTCGGTGTTTCCTGCCACTTGCAGCTCCTCCACACTTCAACCGTGGGATGAGTTCAGTCGGTTCAACAAGAACCGGGCGGAGGCTGAGATGAAAGAAGCCACAGAGCTGAGGGAGGCCATCGCCCTCACTATTGCCGAGGTAGCTGACCACTCCTCTGACCCTGCTCCTCCAGGGCTAATGGGTGGCCCGAATGTGCACTCATGCCTTTCCCTTTTGTTCCCTGTTGCCATGTGGCCTCCCAACCCTTCACTTGAGCAGCATCCTCAGATGGTCATGAGCTTATACTCTCTCTTGCTTGGCCCACTTCCTGTCCTTCAGACCAACAATGAACTTGAAGCCCAGAGGGTTGCAACAGAATTCGCATTCAGGAAGCGGCTGCGGGAGATGGAGAAAGCGTACAGTGAGCTCAAGTGGCAAGAGAAGAATGTGAGCCCTCTCCGTGGGGTCCCCTGGGGCTTGGACCTCCCACTGTGGGACGAGGAGCCCAGGCCCATCCGGGAAGCCCTGGGCGTGCCATAGTGGCTTCAACCGGTGGACAGCAGTCACTCTGTCCCCTGCAGACCTTAGAGGAGATTGCTGAGCTACAGGAGGACATCCGGCACCTGGAGGAGGATCTGCGCAGGAAGTTACTGAACCTGAAGCTATGCCATACCCGGCTGGAGTCCAGAACCTACCGGCCCAATGTGGAACTCTGCCGGGACCAGGTGCAAGGGCACCCCAGTTGGGCACTGTCTACCTCCTAAAGTTTTCTCAGGATCACTCCCCCTCAGCACATAGCTCTGGTGGAGCAGGGGTGCTGGCAGAAGGCAGCACCCAAGCCCCTGGGCTGAAGGATAGTATGGCTGACCTGGGACTCCCAACCCTCATCTCTGCCTCCAGGCACAGTACGGCCTCACTGATGAGGTTCACCAGTTAGAAGCAACCATCACTGCCCTAAAGCAGAAGCTGGCACAAGCACAGTAGGTTTGTGGGAGTGGGCAGGAGGGGCAGGGAGACACTTGCTGCCTGCTGGCTTTCCTGCTGCCTTCCTTTACCTTCCAGCCTCATGAGGGCTGGTGGGTTGTTAATGCCTCCTCCCCCAGGGACGCTCTGGACGCCCTGTACAAGCACCTGGCCCGGCTGCAGGCTGACATCGCCTGCAAGGCCAACTCCATGCTGTTGGACACCAAGTGCATGGACATTCGTCGGAAGCTGACTGTGCCTGCTGAGAAGTTTACGCCTGAGGTGGACACCTTCACCCGCACCACAAACCGTACCATGAGTCCACTCAAAAGCTGCCAGCTGGAGCTGGCCTAGCCTTGGGGGCTGAGGTGGGAGAGGAAGGTTAGCTGGGAGGGAATGGAAGAGAAAGGGGTTTGGAGAAGAATGAATCTAATAAATGTTGGGTTTCTCAGTCTGGAAGGTTTTCTGCTACCCTTGCATGCAGCCAGTGGAGAGTGAACGGCCATCCTGTGAATGGATGAGCAAAAATGGTGATCATCCACCAAGCCCCAAGTTCCAAATCCGATTCCTTCTCCCCCTTTAGGGAGCCCTTCTTTGGCCTAGGCCCACACCCCCCCAGCTCCAGCAGGATGACTTCCAATCAGCTCTGCCCCAGCTGAACCCTTGCCAGACCTTTTAAGGCCTAGGGAAGACCCAGAGAAGGCTAGAATCACAGTGGGATTTGGGGATGTGGGCCCAGACCTGCATGGGGGCCAAGAAGAGGGGCTGCCATGGGAGGGCTGGGGCGGTAGGGCAGAGTGAGGCTTCAGAAAGGCAGGACCCCGAGGGCAGTGGCCTGAAGGGGCAGGACTGCTGCGGTCCGATAGTCCCTTCTGGGACCCTTTAGTGGCCCTCCTGTCAGGTGTGACACCGGTTACAGACGGGGAAAATGCGGGCAGAAAGCAAAGGCCTGATGAAATTCAAACAGCATTGCAGGACTGGCTCTGGTGCCAAGCACGCGGGCCTGCGCCTCCGGGCCGCTGGATGGCGCTGTGGGCCTGGAGCGCGAGGCGAAGGGGGAAAGCGCGCCTCGGGGCACGTGCCAGCCACACCGGAAGTGGTGTCGGGTCAGCGCGGATGGCGGCGGTATCGGCAGCGATGACGACGGCGGCGGGCTGCGGAGGGGCTGGGGCAGCCCGCTCCCTTTCTCGCTTCCGAGGCTGCCTGGCTGGCGCGCTGCTCGGGGACTGCGTAGGCTCCTTTTACGAGGCGCACGACACCGTCAACCTGACGTCTGTCCTGCATCACGTCCAGAGCCTGGAGCCCGACCCCGGCTCGCCTGGGAGCGCGCGGACAGGTGGGCGGGACGGAGCAGGCGAGTGGGCGTGAGGGCGGAGGCAGCTCCTGCGGAGGACTCAGCGCGGTGTGTGAGTGTGGCGGGAACAGGCGCGTGTTAGGAAATGAGGCTCCGTTGGGCGGCGGGGGCCAGATCTGGGGGCTGGACGGCCTGCAGGGCACCCTGAGCTCAGCGTGGCGAAATCCGAGCACCATCTTCACAAGAACCTTTCCCAACTCCGGGCGTGGCTACACCATCCTTCCTGTTGTGCAAGCCAGAAACCTGGGCGTCATTCTCCTAAATTGCGCCTAGTCCACCATATACATCCTACCAGTTTTACCACACTTAACCCAGTCGTCTGGAATCAGTGCGCCCCGAGTCCATTCTCCACACAGCAGGGAGTGGACGGCTCAAAACAGATCTTATCGTGGCATCCCCCACATGAAAGTCTACAGTGATTTTCCATTACCCTTAAGATAGAGCCAGATTCCTTTGCGTGTCTTAGCAGGCCGGCCCTTCCTCCGTGGCCGGCTTCATCTTACACCGACCCGTACTCGCTTTCTGTGGCTCAGCTTCTCTCACATGCGACCGCTAGCCCAGGCCTGTCCTGTGCCTGTGTTGTCCCTGGCCTGTAAAGCCCCGCCCCCCGCTTCTCCCTCCCCTTGTGCCATCAACTCCTCACCCAGATCTCGGCTCAGTATCCTGTCTGAGGTCACTCAGTGGATGATTCTTGGAGAACATGTAGTATAGCAAGTAATAGGGGCTGAACCCTGGAGGAAAAAAAGGAGCTAGAGAAGAAAACAGTTTGACAGGAGGAGAAGCAGGTGGTGTGTCTGTCAAAACCCGAGCACATTTCAAGGTGAAAACGCTGGTCACTGGTGTGCTGCAGAGAAGTTAAGAAGAGGGCAATTTGGATTTAGAAAAGCATTTTCACTAGAAGATTGAAGCCTGGAAGTCAGATTTCAGTGGGTTTAGGAGGAAATGGGAAAATAGAGTATGGTTTAGCATGAAGGGAAGGAGAGGAGGGATGAGCTAGGGTTGAGGGGAAGACAAGATGCAAGGACAGTTTTTAATTTCATTTTGGTTTGATGTTAAGATGAAGGTAAAACAAGTTTTAGGTTAAGAGGTGTTTTAGGATCACTTGGGTGCAAGTGGCAGAAAACCAAACTCAAATGGCCAAAGCAAAAATAACACATTGACGGAACTGAAAAGTCTAGAGGTGGTTCTGGCTTCAGGCAAGGCTGAATCCAGGATCTCAAGCCACCCTCCCCAGACCTGGTTCCTCTCCTTGTTCAGATCTGCATCCTTCTTAGTGGCAGATCTCCCTTTGGCAGACCCTTCCATGGTGGCCCTCAGCAGCTCCCATGGAGGAAGAATTTCTCTGTGCAGTAGTCCCCATAAAAAGCCCCCAGGAGTCTTAGGTTAGGTCATCTGTCCCTCCCTGAACCAGGGAATGGGTGTGCTCTCTGATTAGGCTAGAGGTGGGTTTAACTCCTTGCGCTAATCATTTGGATGAGAATGGGAGAGTGATTCCCTGGGGAAAAGCAGGGTGCAGGGCCCAAGTGAAAGGAGAGTGGGTGCTGCTCCACCACATAGGGAGATACTGAGGGGACAAAGGAAGAACCAGCTCCCCAGGAACTGGGCTGGGGGTGGACGGGAAGAGGGGCTTCCTCCCTCTAGGGGAGACTGGAGAATACAACTGTAGATAAGAGGGCTGTTAGCTTGGTGAAGTAGGTGGTAGGGCCTCCTGACAGTAAAAGCGGAGGGGAAAGTGGGGTTGGGGCTTGGCATACACAGAGAGAGGGTGGCATAGCAGATGTGAGGACGGGAAATGGGACTTGCTAGAGTGTACTTTGTTCTCTAATCGGCTCTTCAAATAAAATCCAGTCCCTGTCCCAGCCCTTTTATGGCCTGTTTGCAGTCACCACATAAGCAGTGGTGCTGTGTTGGAAGTGCCAGAGCAGTCCTCCTGGGCACCCAGGGGAAGGATTGGGGGCAGGAGGAGGGGTGGGAGCAGCCCTGGCTGGAAGGACTTGACCCAGGCTCCAAGACTGGTCCTGGGGATGGGGTGGGAGGAAGGCGGGGGGAATGAGTAAAGAGGGAAGAGCTTTGAATGCCAAGGCAGTGGAGAGCCATTTGGAGCAGGAGAGTGAGATAAGGAAAAGGATATGCTACTCCTAGGAAGATTTTTCCAGCTGCGCATATGGGCTGGTTGGAGGGTAGGGAATGCACAGGAGGTTTGAGAGGCCCACAGCAGGTCGTATTAAGGCTAAAGCTGCCACAATGGCAGCCAGAGGGGTGGAAGGTTTTCCTTCAGAAATCAGCAGGATATGGCCAATGACTCATAACAAAGAATTATTGAAAACCCCACGGCCTGGAGCCCAGGAAATTGGGTGGGAGTGAGAGGCTGACTTATGCAGGCATTCTAGAAGTGGAAAGTAAAAGGAATGAGCAGGAGGCCCAAGCTGCCACCCTTGAGGCCTGCAACTCCTCTCCCCCCACCGCCCCCCAACCCTGTCCCTGCAGAGACTTTGTACTACACAGACGACACAGCCATGTCCAGGGCCCTGGTGCAGTCCCTGCTGTCCAAGGAGGCTTTCGACGAGGTGGACATGGCTCACAGGTGAGGGGGATGGCCCTGGGATGAGGCAAACCAGGTGGGCAGAGTTGTTGCACCCCTTGGCCAGAGCAGTGGTGTCGTACATGCTGGGACCCCACCCTCAGCAGGAAACGGCTTCTAGGGCCACTGCAGCTTCCCAGGCTAGAAACCACAGCTCCGCTGGAACAGGCTCCTTAGGCCGAGGGGCTTCCTGGTTTCCCAAACCAGCCAGGTTTCTTCTCTTCCTGCACTGACAGGCATCTTTGAAACTCTCATCCTGCCTCCCTTCCATCCCCTAGGTTTGCTCAGGAGTACAGAAAAGAACCCGACAGGGGCTACGGTGCTGGAGTAATCACCGTCTTCAAGAAGCTCCTGAGCCCCAAGTGCCGAGACGTCTATGAGCCTGCTCGGGCCCAGTTTAACGGGAAAGGCTCCTATGGCAATGGGGGCGCCATGCGGGTGGCTGGC
The DNA here is from genome assembly GCA_004027475.1 of Anoura caudifer. Classification (NCBI taxonomy): domain Eukaryota; kingdom Metazoa; phylum Chordata; class Mammalia; order Chiroptera; family Phyllostomidae; genus Anoura; species Anoura caudifer. The sequence goes on from PVKU01002528.1 coordinate 146,579, forward strand.
ATCTCTCTGGCCTACAGCAGCATCCAGGATGTGCAGAAGGTAGTCTGGGCAGGCTGGCTTCTGGGCTGTCCCCTCCCTGCGCCCCTCTCCTCTGGGTTCTGTGACAGCGGGTCTTAGTCTCCACTGCCTTTGTCCTAGTTCGCCCGGCTCTCGGCCCAGCTAACACACGCCTCCTCCCTGGGTTACAACGGTGCCATCCTGCAGGCCCTGGCCGTGCACCTGGCCTTGCAGGGGGAGTCGTCCAGTGAGCACTTCCTCCAGCAACTCCTGGGCCACATGGAAGAGCTGGAGAGTGATTCCCAGTCTGTCTCAGATGCCAAGGAGTGAGTATATGGGGTGGAGGTGGCCAGAGGTGTGTTTGTGAGTGTGTATGCATGTGGGTGGGGTGGACTCCTCTGGTATCGCCACAGCTGAGACCTTTCTTTAGCTGCAGACTCTAGGGAGGGGTGCAGAGAGTCCCTTCGCCTTGGCTGTGCTTCAGGCAAGGTTCGGAGTCCCAGACAACAAAACGAGCAGCTCGCACCCAGCCCTCGCCCACTTCTTGATAGGACACCTGCGCCTGGGTGTCAGCCTGGCCATGTCCCCACCTCGCCCTCCCACACAGCCCTCCCTGGCCTGGCTTCAACTTCCCTGCCATCTTGTTCCCAACCCACAGGTTAGGCATGGAGGAACGTCCATACTCCAGCCGCCTGAAGAAGATCGGAGAGCTTCTAGAACAGGACTCGGTGACCAGAGAAGAGGTGGTGTCTGAGCTAGGTGGGCAGTTCCCCTACACCTGTCATCCTTCAGGGTCAGGCTTGGCCTCGGTGAGAGGGGAGCAAGAAATCGTACCTGCCATCGTTTTTATGTGGGGCTGGTGTGACACAGAGCCAGCTCTGTAAGGCCCATGGCACGTTTTGAGTGAGTGTAGCACCTTGCTCTGGGGCTACAGCACCTTCTTCGGCCTCACAGATAAATATCCCCAGAAATGGCAGCTGGCCACCAGTTCTCACAGCTGATGGTGATAACCAGCATTTATTTATATAGCACTTCTACTGTATTCTGGGCACTATGCAGAATGCTTTATATCTGTTCGGTATAAACCAGCCCTGTGAGAGTTCCTAATCCAATCCACTCTACACGAGGAGTCAAACCCAAGATACAGGAATCTTGGTCATTAGGAAACCTTCCCAGCACCCAGCCAGTAGGTGGGGGGCCAGGGTTTCAACCCAGGTGGTCTAGCAATAGAACAAGGGCGTCAAACTCGTTTCTACCAGGGGCCACATCAGCCTCGTGGTTGCTTTCAAAGGGCCGAATGTAATTTCAGCTCCTTAACTGTTAAGGAGTAGTTACATTGATACAGTTCTAAAATACATTCGGCCCTTTGAAGGCAACCGCAGGCTGATGTGGCCCCCGGTGGAAACGAGTTTGACACCCCTGCTGTAGAGCCTGTGATCTCAGTCACAGCTCAACTTGAAGCTGAGAGTGTTGACTTGTGGCAAGTGGCAGGAAGCCTAGGGACCTCTGGGGGTGCGGAGTCAAGTTCCTGTGATCTGGTGTTCCCACAGGCAATGGCATTGCTGCCTTTGAATCTGTGCCCACTGCCATCTACTGCTTCCTGCGCTGCATGGAGCCCGACCCCGAGATCCCCTCTACCTTCAATAGCCTCCAAAGGACTCTCATCTATTCCATCTCACTTGGTGGGGACACAGACACCATTGCCACCATGGCTGGGGCCATTGCTGGCGCCTACTATGGGATAGAACAGGTGCCAGAGAGCTGGCAGCAAAGCTGCGAGGGCTATGAAGAGACAGACATCCTGGCCCAGAGCCTGCACCGAGTCTTCCAGAAGAGCCCGTGAGGGCTGCAGTTGTTGGGGCTCCGCCATGTCCAGCGGGACCAACCTCAGCTCAGGTTGGAAAGCCTGAGCTTCCTCGGACTTTGCTCCCTGCCTCAGTCTTCCGGCCACACAGGCGGAGTACACTCCTAGGGCTGGGGTCTCTTTGGGGGAGGTCGTTGGGACAGTGAGTGAGTGAGGGGCTGGTGCCGCCGCCCGGGTGCCGGGTTTCTGGCTTGCTGCAGAGCCTTGGGCGCCTCAATCAGACAGGAGGAACCAGGGCAGGTTTTATTGGAGGGTACTTGTGGCATTTTCCTGTATCATCTAGGACATGGAATTGGGGGGCTGGAAATGATGTGCAGCAGCATCACTTCTTGGTGGGATTTAGCCGGTTTGCCCGAAAGCCTGTGTTTGACTGGGCAGGGCCCCAGCAGCAGGTTTCTCTGGACGGAAGAGACAGGCACTTGAACCTAGCTAAGTCTCCGTACACATCTGGCCCTCGGCTGTCGAGGGGCTTAACAGCTTCCAGCAGGAGTCACAGAGCAATAAACAGTTTTTTGTAAATCCCAGTACGGTTACCTCTGTTTCTCCTCTGCCCTGAGTGGATTCTCCCCCCTTGACCCTCTGTGTTTAGTGCCTCTCTGGACTGCACTCTCCTAGGAGCTAGGATCCCAGAGCAAGAGCTGCTGGGTTTCTGAGGTGGCCGCCTCCCGTTCTGTCAGCTGGCTGCATCGTTCTGCGGGGAAGGGCAGAGTAGGCATGGTCTGGTAACTTTTCCTGTCAGAGATCATGCAGAGGGACCCAGGCAGGGGGTGGGGACCAAGATAGGTCTTGCTCTCAGAGCCTGACTTCATGTGTTACTCCCCAGGTAGGGCCCAGGCCCTGGCAGGCCAGAAGTGGGAGCTCCGTAGGAGGAGGCAGAGGGTACCTTCCTTCCCCAGACTGCCGCCTTCAGGTGGGGAAGCACATCATCCTGGGTGCCCTGGGGGGACTCAAAGCTGCCTCGTTCTGCATCTTTGGCCCCAAAGGCCTCAGCCTGTTGAGCTGTTTTGCACACTGTCCATTTCAAAGAAAGGAAAATTGAAAGGGAGGAGACACCTCCATCAAATAGAGCTCAGTCTCTGAGTATCCTTCCAGCCCTAAGGGAGAGAAGCATGCCTTCTGCAGCTAGTCTGAGGTCTCAGGACTGCTAAGCAGGTCTGCTTTCCGCCAGGGCAGGGTTCTGCCAGGCTGGGGCAAGTCACAGGACTTGGCATGCCATGGGGTTGGTCTCGGATATGTCACCCCGATTGCCACAGCTAGGGACGGGTCCTAGCTGCCGAGCATGGCAAGCTGTGGGGCAGGTGCTTTCTGCCCAGGACAGCTCCAGCAGCCCGGCTGTAAGCACTGGGCCCGGCGCTTGCCCCGCCCACAAGAGCAAAGATTCCTGATTTCATTCATAATTTGTATCAGATGTTGAAACTTGGCCCTTGGGGTCCAGAGCCAGTTGTCATGCTCCACTACCCCTGAGAGCTTGCAGGAATGTTCCAGGGAAGCTTGATCCTTCGGTTTCTTCGAGCGCTTCAGGGCACTTACTTGGTGCAGAGCCTGGGCATCTGAGGAGCATTGCGCGTTCCTGATGTAGTGGTGACAGACTCGTGCCTGGGCAGCTCCGGGGGGCTCGGAGCAAGAGCCCCGGCAGGCGCCCTGGGTGCCTCCTAAAATCCAGGGTCTTGAGACCGCTCTGTGTCGACGCCCGTCTTGGCGCTATGCGGTTGCATACGACGGATTTATTGAGGCCGTGTCAGTGCAGTCGACACCATGGTTTTCCTTTTCAAAGAGAAATCCCGGTTTAATTCCACCAAGTGCATTTTTCCCAAATGTTCTGTGACACGGGGCACATACTAGGTATATAGAGAAGCTTCTTATACCAGGTGGGAAATGAAATTGCAATGAAAAACGTTTAAACCTTAAGAAAAAAATGAATCAATATAAAAACACACAAGGTAATGTAGTTTTCATTGTTAAAACCTGACATCATTTAACAAAGCTGGCCAATTAAGTAGACAACACCTGGAACATAACATTTTCAGAAGCACCAACCACCCCTCTCACAGGCGTCAGGAGTGACTTTGAGCAGAAACTCAGTTTTGTAAAATAGCTTTTTCGGCTCCCCTAAACCCTCCGTAGTCCCCTGGGTTCCCACCGGGAGCGGATGAATTTCAGCCCATCAGAACCCCTCCATAGCAGGCTGAGCAGAGGGCCCACCAGGTATAGTTTGAGATAGCTCTCTCAGGTGTTCGGGAGTAAGAAGTCCCCCATGAACCCCAGCCAAAACCTGTTCTTAAAGGGTCACGTGGGCAGATTTGGGTTTTCATTTCTCCTTTCAAAAGTCAGCCTGAGTAGTGGAATGGCCTCCTCTGCTGGGAGAGGTTGAGGGGGGAGGACCGGCAAGGCGCCCGTGGGAGCCCCAGCTCAGCGGGTCGGAAGTCAGCCGTCACCCTCAATTTCCGACAGGGATGGTCTGGAGGGGCCAGAATGGGAGCAGTGCGGCGGGTCACACCGACTGGCCCGGGCTCATACTTGGTCCAGGGAGGTGGGCTGGCTTGGGGAGGGCCGGAGGGGAGGCCCCCGCCACTGGGAAAGTGGCCATCCTTGCATGGGCAAGAGTGCCCACCGTCCCTGCCCCAACACTAACCTCAGCTTTACCCGCTCAGCTTGGACTGGGGGCTGAGGGGAAGGGAGGGGAGGGGATCCTGCCTGTCTCTTGCAGGGGAGCTCTGACTGGGGGAATGGCGGAAACACCCAGAGCCAGTTCATTCCAGAAGGGCTTGTTGGCACCCTTTCCCCCACAGCCTCGGGCTCCTGGGCCCTAATCCTGCTTAGAGCAGGAAATTGGAACCAGAGGTGGGAGGAGAGGAAGCCCCTCCAGTTAACCCCTTCAGTAGACACATACATGTGGTTCTTGTTAAGGAAGAGCAGGCAGAGCCTCTAACCCCAAGCTCGTGTGCACCTCGTTCTGAGGGCCAAACGAAAGGCCTGCTCGGGGTCACTTGGGTTGGGGTGGCAAGGATCCCTTACAAGTTTGTGTGAGAAAATCAGCCCTCCTCCCAGGGGGTGAAAGGAGATGAAGGGAGGAATACGCCCACTCACCAACAGTGGACCCTGCCTGTGCCCCTCCCCAGGGGCCTGGGCAGCCGCCCTCTCTATGAGCAAAGTCAGAGCTGGTGGGGGCAGCCTAGGAGATGAGATGCCTGTGAAGACCTGCCGTCCTGCCCCAGCCCTTCAAAAACCCCACCCCCCATAGCTGCGCTGGAGCCATGGAAGGGGGTGGCCCTTCCCAGGATCCTGAAGAAGGGGCCACGCACCTCTACATGCCTGACGCCACAGCACCACATCTGGAATGGCTGTCATGGCAGGGCGTCCACACTGGCCCCCTCCTCTCCCTTTCCCTGGAGGGAAACTCTTAAGGGGACCCACCACCATAGGCTGGAAGTCCCAGGGGAGCTGGAAGGGCCCCAGCCACAAACAGAGAGGCTATGCCCCATTCCCTCAGCGGGGGCCATCTGGGGCCAGCAGGAAGGGTGGGGCTTGCCAATATGTGCCCCCCACCACCCGAGGGGATGGATGGGGTAGCTCAGTCCTCTTTCAGCTCTGACTCAGAGAAGCAGCTTCTTTCACCACCCAGCAGAGCCCAGGACTCAGGAGTCAGGGACCCCTGACAGCTGGACCGAGTGTGCTGGAGCCCTGCCTGCAGGCCAGGCAGGGCAGCAAGGGGGTCACAACCCCAGCACCGCCCAGACACTCAGGGGCGAGGAGGGACTCAGGTCAGCCTCTTCCAGAAACAGCCTCAGCCTGCATGGAGGGAGAAGCCAAGTCAGTGTCTTCGGGCCAGGGCCCCCTCTGTTCCCACCTCTGTCCAGCCTTTGGTTTTTTCTTTAAATGCAGATTCTTTGTAACTGAGAAGTTCTCTCTACCACTAAAGAGGAGGTGGCTGGGGCAGCAGCGCCCCACGGGTTATGTGGGGCAGAGCAAAAACCCTGAAAAGGAGGAGTGGATGTACTCTGTGGAGTAGAGGCCGTTGGCCTGGTCCGAGGGCATCTGCACCCAGACCTGGTCATTGGGCCGCAGCTGGAGCACAGCCCCGCCAGACGCCTGGTCCAGGTAGCCTTTCTTGTACTCATCATAGGTGTAGGTGGCAGGCACGTTGTTCTTGTACAGGGCCACCCACACATTGGTGCCCTTGACATGCACATGGTAAGCAAAGTAGTAGACCCCGCCCACAGGGCAGGTGAAGATACCCGTGGCAGGGTTGTAGCCACTGTGGCCGTTGTAGAGTGTCCGGTCAAACTTTACAGGCATGCCGGAGGCAGGAAAAGGCGAGGTGAGCACAGCAGTGAAGGCGGGAGTGGCGTGGGCCGACAGCTCGCCCAGCCCGAACTGCAACTTGCCGCCCTTGCCCAGCACAGCGCCTTCCACTCCACCATCTGGCAGGTGCAGGCCAGCGATGCCAGTCTCATCGAAGGCCCCAGGGGCTCCAGGGGCGCCAGGAGGCCCTGGAGGCCCAGGAGGCCCTGTGAGTCCTGGGGAACCGGGAACTCCAGGGGGCCCTGTAGGCCCAGCTACTCCAGGTTCCCCCACTTTTCCCTCTCCAGGGGGCCCTGGAAGGCCTGGTTCGCCCTTCAGGCCTGGCAGACCCTGTGGCCCAACAGGGCCAGCTGGGCCCTGGAGTCCTGGGATTCCTGAGGGACCCCGCAGGCCGGGCTGTCCGGGGAGTCCCAAGTCACCCTTCTGTCCCAGAGCTCCTGCCACCCCTGGCCCCCCAGGGCGCCCTGTGAAACCCTGCTCGCCCTTGGGCCCGGTTGGTCCAGGGGGTCCGTGGGCCCCTGGAAGCCCCCTCTCTCCTGGGAGTCCAGGTTTCCCAGCCAGGCCACTAGGTCCCTGGTCACCTCGAATGCCAGGCATTCCTGGGGGTCCTCCAGGCCCTACCTCCCCCTTAGGCCCAGGGGGCCCACGCCTTCCAGGAAGCCCTGCAGAGCCTGGAAGTCCAGGAGGGCCCCCAAGGCCCTGTGGGCCCTGCTCCCCTGGCTCCCCATCCTCACCTGGCTCGCCCCTGTCCCCCAAGAGCCCTGGGATCCCAGCTTGGCCCTTGTCCCCCTTGGGGCCTGGCAGTCCTGGCATCCCATAGCCAGTGGGGCCTATGAGGCCAGGGGGTCCCCGGGTCCCGGGTTCTCCTTTGGCCCCTGCTGGGCCCTGTGGCCCTGGCATTCCTGATGACCCTGGGATCCCCACACCATCCATCCCAGGGGGCCCCTTTGGGCCCATTGCCCCTGGCTCCCCCCTGGGTCCTGGCACCCCAGGAGGGCCGGACTCACCCTTATCTCCAGGAGCCCCAGGAAGCCCATCTAAACCTGGTTTGCCCAAGCCAGCTGGACCAGGCAGGCCAGGGGGTCCAGGGGCACCCCCTTGCCCTGGGGCCCCAGGCAGCCCTGGCTGACCCACCCCATTATCCCCCTTGAGGCCTCGATCACCTGGGGGCCCAGGTTCTCCCTGAGGCCCTGGCTCCCCGCCAAATCCTGGTGGCCCTGGCACCCCCTGGGGGCCTGGTTTCCCAGGAACAGCAATGCCTGAGGGCCCAGGGAGTCCAGGGGGCCCAGGGGGGCCCCGGAGGCCCTGGTCCCCTCGTATCCCTGGCTCCCCACGAAGCCCCGGTTGCCCAGGCGGTCCAACCTTGCCTGGGAGCCCCGGGGGACCAGCCTTGCCCATCCGGGAGAAGCCAGGGGGGCCAGCGGGGCCAGGCTGCCCATGTAATCCTGGCTTTCCAGTGCCTGGTTTTCCTGGGAAGCCAGGAGGGCCAGGGGGCCCTCGAGGCCCAGGTTTCCCAGGGGGTCCGGGCTCTCCTTTGAGATCCATTGGCAGCAGTGGTAGAGGCATTTCTGAGAGAAAGGGAGAGAGAAGGGGCAGTCAGGGGCCTGGTCAGTGAGGACAGAGAAGCCACCTACCCCCTGGTACACCAGCACCGGGTGCCTTGGGAGAAGACAAGGCCCTGAATCTGTTCATGAAGATCACGCCCTGCTCTCCCCCTCCCTGCTCTCATGAAAGATGGAGTTTAGGGGGGTCCATTGGCAATCCTGGGGGCCTCAGGGTGTCCTCAATCAGGGCTCTTAGGGTCCAAGCTACCCAGGATGGGCCATCCTCCAGAGCTTGGGGAGCTTCTCATCCCTGCTTGACGTAGGATGGAATGGCCGCCAGGTGGCGCCAGCCGCCCTCCAGAGCCTTTCGGAGCTGACCACTGCCCCTCCACTCCCCCACCCCCACCACGCACACCTGCCTGCCCCTCCTCCACCCCACTAAAGACCTCCGCGGCCAGCCAGCTGATTTGGGCCCTCGGAGGGTGGGAGGCCCCGGACTAGCATCAGGAAGAAAGTGGAGGTGGGATCTTTGGTGGGGATTGAGGGGCTGCGACCTGGCGGGGAAGGAAGTGATTCTCACCCAGGTACTGGCCCTTGCCCTCGCGGAAGGGCGGCCCCACGGGTCCCTTGTGCATGGGCTGCACGTACTTCACCGGCGCGTAGCCCGCTGCCCCGCCGGTCCCGCCACCGGTGGCCGCTCTGGGCCCGCACCCCAGCACCAGCAGCAGCAGCGACAGCAGTGGCGGCAGCAGCAGCGGAGGCAGATGTGGCGGTGCAGACAGGGGCTTCAGAGCCCACCGCATGGCGTCCGTGAGCGAGCTGCAGGGAGGAACCAAGAGGGGCCATCAAGCCCAGCCCCTGGGTGGTTTGGCACCAGGCCCGGGGACGCACAGAAAATCAGAATTTAGATATTATTCACAAGCAAATCCCAAAGTTCTCAGAGTCTGCAGAAGTTATCTCCTAACCTTCTCCCAAGCCTGCCAGTGGCTCTCCACCCTCTACTGTCTTGGCCCCTCCCCCAACAACAGCCTCCCCGGACCTGTCCCTCTGCAGTTTGACACCCTTCCTTCCACAACACGGATCTGACCTTGGCAGCCCCTGCTCAACACCCTGTGAGGATGGTAGCACCCACTACCATTCGCTGAGCTGGCACTCCGCCAGGACCTGGAATGAGCTCTCCGGAGACAGGAACTCAGTCCCCGCAGCGCTTTAAACAAGGTATTGTTCTTGTCGTCTACATTTTCCACATGACAAACTAAAGCAAAGGTTTCATGGAAGCAGAACGGAGGTTTGCTTTAGGTCTGTCTGATTTCACATTACATTGGTGTCCATCTGGGTCGCCACCCTGCCTTCAGGGTCAAGTTCATGTGCTTAGCATGACATTCAAGGCCTGTTTTTTCAAGATGGGAATTTTACTCTTTTTTTTTTATCTTTAGAGGAGAAGGGAAGGAGAGAGGGAGAGAAATATCAATGTATGGTTGCCTCTCGTGCGTCTCCTCCTGGGAACTGTCCTGCAATCCAGGCATGTGCCCTGACTGGGAATTGAACCGAGATACTTCGGTTTGCAGGCCCACGCTCAATCCACTGAGCTACACCAGCCAGGGCTTAACTTTTATTGATAAACCATGATTTCCTATTGAATACATAATATAGAACAGTTAACAATAACATAACATTCTAACACTTAAAGTTTTAACTTTCAGAATTACCTTGATTAATATACGAAGCTTTAGTATCTAGAAAAAATAATGTTCTATTTCAACAGTATTCTTATATACAAAACAGCTTCTCAGAATAAGGGATTGGGGAACAAAATTTTATAAAGCTTCCTGTGTGCAAAAGAAACTGGCTACTACATCCACTGCACCTTCTAAAAATCCAAAACATAAAGGCTGGAAGGACCTGAATAGAGCCACGTCCTACCGAAGCTGTCACAGGTCTACAGCTGGAACTGGGAACCACCCCTCCCGCTGACTCAGTGCCCTAGGCAGAAGAGTGGTAAATCCTGGGCTTGTGGCAACGCAAAACAGACTGACTCTTATGTAGGCAGCAACACAGATACCAACATCATCCCTGCTAAGGAGACACGCAGAGAAGCTCAGAGATCATCTAGGAAGACCTGTTTTCCTGTGTTACAATACATGACATGAAAATGACCGCAGTTGAAGGGTTGCAGCCATGTGGTGCTGTCTGCGGCATTGTCTTCCCATGAGGCGCACAAAAACACAACTCATTGGCCAGAAATCGTTTTGAAATAAACTTACCCTCATGGATATATACTTAATTAAAAATGTATATTTATGGCTCAGTTTCCCGAAGAAAGGAGGATACGAAGGCCTTTTGAATCTCACCTGTGCCTGTGTCTCCAACCCTATCACGTACGGGGCCTTTCTCTGCTTCCCCCTCCCCCAGACCTCTGCCCCAATGACAAGAGCTCCTTATGGCTCCCAGACACCTCACACCTGTAGGCCTTTGCACCGCTGCTTCTCCACCTGCTATGTTCTTCCCCTCTCCTACTCCTGCAAGGCCCCGGGAACCTGTCACCCCTTCCTCCATAAAGTTACCCCTCACTCCTTTTTGTCCTGACCTAGCTCTGTCACCACACTTAGTGCGGCTCCTGGGCAGGGAAGCATGGGCTCTAGACTGGAGCAGCCGCCCGAGTCCTCCACTGCCCTGCTGTGGGCGCCTAGGCAAGAGCTCTCCGCTCTGTGGGCCTGTTTCCTTGTCTTTAAAATGGGATAATGTATCCACACAGAATGTTTTACATGAACATTCATAGCAACATTGCTTGTAACAGCCATAAAGCCCTGACTGGTGTGGCTCAGCGGGTTGGGCATTAACCCTGCAAACTGAAAGGTCACAGGTTCATTTCCCCATCGGGGCAAATGTCTGGGTTGCAGGCCAGGTCTTTGGTTAGGGCAGTGCGAGAGGCAACAAGTGGATGTTTCTCCCATGCATTGATGTGTCTCTCCCTCTCTTTCTCCCTCCTTTCCCCTCTCTCTAAAGATAAATAAAATCTTTAAAAACAGCCATAAATAACACGTACGTGCACCAACCGGTGAATGGGCGAAGCGTGGCGTATCCATACGACGCAACGGCATGCAGCGGGGAGAAGAAATGAAGTGCTGCTAACAGGCTACGAGGCAGACGAATCGTGCAAACACTATGCCACGTGAAGGCGAGTCACAAACCATATGACGTGATTGCATGTACACGAAGTGTCTAGAACAGCGAAGTCTATGGCAACAGAGGTTAGAGGCCGCCCAGGGCAGGGGCAGGGGGATGCAGGAGTGCCTGCTCATGGGTGTGGGTTTCCAGTAGGGGTGGGCGGAAAAGGCTCTGAAACCGCTGTACACAGGGGTGCCCAGCTGTGAGTACATTTTTAAACCCACTAAGCCGTACACATTATATAGGCCAATTATATGATACGTGAATCATATCTCAATAAAAATGTTATTTTTAAAAAGATTTTATTTATCTGTTTTTAGAGAAAGGGGAAGGGAGGGAAAAAGAGAAGGGGAGAAGCATCAATGTGCGGTTGCCTCTCACAACCAGGGACCTGGTCCGCAACCCAGGCATGGGCCCTGACTGGGAATTGAACTGGTGACCCTCCAGTTGCCAGACCGGCACTCAATCCACTGAGCTACACCAGTCAAGGCTTTTTTTTTTTTTTTTTAAAGCTGGCTAACACCCTGCTTCTAGGGCTGCTGTGATGACTAGGGATAGTGTCTACATCACAGGCGGCACCCATCAATATTTGCATGGGGAACTACATGGCATTTTGCACACCCAAGGAAATTCCATTTCCCCTCAGATTTCTGCTCTGGGCTTCCCTCACCCCACCCAGGGGCCCTTCGGCACCAGTGCCCAGCCTCTGGAGGGGCTGGGGGAGGGTTGTGCACAATGCGGGTGCATGTGGGGAGCAGAGCCCTTCCCAGTAACTCAGGTGCGCCTGGAGCTGCAGTTCAATGTTCCTCATAACTCAGTCGCATGCAGAGCTTTGCAAGAACGCGCGCAGGGATCCAGAGGAGGTCTGTGAAGCTGGAATCCCAGCTCTGGGGTTCAAATCCCAGCTCTGCTATCAACCTGTTCTGTAGCCTTGGGCAGGTCACAGAAGCTCCCTGAGCCTCAGCCCCATGTACCAGACCCAAGCTCAGGGCCTAGCAGGCTTCACTTCACAGAATCCTCTGAATGACCCCCTGCCTCCCGAGGCTCATGCATTTATGTCCTCATTTTGTATAGACCCTGAAACAGCTTAGACTGCAAGAATCTTGCCCAGGACACATGACTGGGAAGTGTGAGTGCCAAGGATTCATGGGAGACTGCCCTCAGCACCATCGATGTCAGGAATCCGCAGGCCTGGGCCTCAGGTGCTGCTGATGGAGGCTCGGCCAGCTGCGGCCCTCACATTTTACATCCCGTCTGCATTCAGCCCCGTGAAGCATGCTGGCCCTGTTTTAGAGATGAGGGAATGGGGCGGCAGGGAGTCAGGACCTAAACCCAGGCAGTCTGACCCTTGACCCCCAGCCCCTGACCTCCTCACCATCCCACCTCTCCTAAGCAAGAAAAGGGCCCCCCTACACTGGCACCTGAGCTGGGGGCCCACAGGGGTGAAGGGGGAGCAGTGCTCACAACCTCACAGGACCAGAATGTTCTGCTTGGTGCGTGGCAGGTGGTGGGGGCAGGTGGAGGGGCAGAGCATGCAGCAGGAAGCAGGGGGAGGGGTGGGAGCCATTCTGGTCTGAGTGGGCCAAAGGCCACAGTCATGGCACCACTGTAGGAGGACTCAGGACAGCCCTGGCTCTGGGGACCTGAGCCAGGGCCTCACTGAGAGTGGGGGATGGCAGAGGGGACAGGCAGCCTCAGGCTCAGCTGGGAGGACTGTGGAGGAGCGCAGAAAGGCAAGGCACCAAAGGGAGAGCCCTAAGTCTAGATAGGAGTCAGGGCAGTGCACCCCACAAGCTCCCCACCTTTCATTCCTCTAGGCAATGCGGGTCTCCAGGGAGTGTCCCTGCCCCACCCCCTGTAGCTCCCTGAATTTGCCCCATCCCAGCACCCCCTGTACTGCATCCCCTCTGCTGAGATGGGGACAGGTCTGCTACGGGAGCCTAGAGCAGGTGCTGCCTCTGGAATGAGAAGTGTCTGCAGGAGAATGGCAGCTCCCACTGAGCACGCAGCGGCCTGGGTACTGCATGTTCAACAGGTGGCCTAACTCCCACCGGGTCCCGGGAGAGAGGGGCTGTTGGGACTCTTCCTTCTGTAGATGAGGAGCCTGGAGCTTGGAGAAACACAGTGATGTCTGGAGTGGGAGCCAGGATTTGAACAGAGGCTTGTAAGGAACCTGAGCTCTTAACCACTGCGACATCCTGCCATGGGGGAGGGCAGCGGGGAGGAGAGAGCAGCCAGGGAGCGAAAGCCAGACAGAGACAGAAGCAAACGAAGAAAAATTCTTTCGTGCGGCGCCAAGCCGCCTGTGGGTTTGGCGGGGTGGGGGAGATTACCCCGGCTCTTAGAGGGGAGGCTGGCATGTGCCAGTCCGCGTGGGGCTGGGGGATGGGAGCAAGTGCCTGGTCAAGAGAAGAGGTGCCCAGCCTGCTCCAGGGCCTGCAGAGAGAAACGGCGCCCTGGACTGGTGCGATGCCGCAGCCAGGTGGGACAGACTGCCCCCGCCCCACCCACCCAGGCTCCCTGGGGCGCCCTGGCCCCTGCACAAGCAGTGCCCTTCACTGGTCTCCACCGCCTGCCCTACTTGCTCCTGGGCGTCGGGAACTTGCTGGACTCCACTGATGCCTGCGGGTCCCCATCTCAGCTCCTGTGTCTCTCTCTTTGGCTTCTCAGCTCTCTCTACCCACCACATTCCCCCCCACACACACTCCGTGCCCAGCACAGCACTTCGCTGGCAAACAGGGATGCTCAATAAATGTTGGTTCATTTCACCATCAAATTTAAAGATCACACCAATAACTCACTCAGTCCTTTCCTCGAACTTTGCACAGATATTTGTCACACAGCCGTGGGAGCACCGCCCCCACCCCAGGCCAGAGCGGAAGAGGTGGGGACATTCCCATGGCCTCCATCAGAGGACGTCAGCTAAGAACAGCCTGCTGGGGGACAGCGGTGCAGAGAAAGAACGATTGACTCATTCCCTTGCTCCTTGTTCTTTCTGCAAGGAACAGCGGCCAAGAGGGATGTCAGGGGCTGGGGACGGACCCTGAGGCTCAAGTCCTGCTCTGCTGTGTGACCTTGGGCAGGCCATCACCCTCTCTGGTAACCTCGTAGGACGGAAGGCAAGAGACAGGGCAGTTGGGAAGGGGCTGGGCTGGCAGGGGCACGAAGTGGGGTGCACAAGGAGACGCTGATTCAGGGGACTGAGCGGCGGCGGCAGCAGGGTGGACGCGGTGTTTGGACAGCTGCAAGTCCTTAACGGGGATTTCCCCCCTTTTCAACAAATCCCCGTAAAACAGCATTTTGTCCAAGTCAGCGTTTTGTGGCAGCCAGGGCCTCCTCCTGGGGTGGCCAAGGAGGCTGGCTGGGAGCGGGTGGTGCTCAAGGGTCTTTGCGGGGGGTGTGAATAGGCCCCAGCAGGAAGAAGTGTCATGAATGCAGACCCCCCTGCCCCCAACACATGGCTGCAGAGGGGAAGGGGCATCAGCTCACTGTGACCCTTGCCTCCTATCTCCTCTCTCAAAGGGTCCTGTTCCAGGGGTGACCAGCAGAGGGGGTCAGGGGACCCTATGGATTTAAAGGCCTGCCCACTTCCCACCCCATTTCACGAATGAGCTACCAGAGGTCCAGATAATAACAGGGGCCTCAGGGAGGGGGCTTCCAGTGGACTGTGCTAGGTACGGCTGATGGAGCCCCGGCAGCCCCCTCCCGGGTGGGTGGATGGCCCACAGCCCTGCGCAGGCTCCTTCAGTTCCAAGCCCCTACCCCAGACAGGCGGGCGGCTGCAGCTGAGGGAGCCGTGGGGAGCGCTCAAGCAGCCCCAGGGCCTGGCCAAACCGCAGGTATGTTATGAGACACTTCCTGTTGTGAAGGCGTTTCTGGGGATCGGCTGCCCTGCTTGCCGCCCCCCCCCCCCCCCCCCCCCCCCCCCCCCCCCCCCCCCCCCCCCCCCCCCCCCCCCCCCCCCCGCCCCCCATGCCTCCCGGCTCGCCACTCTCCCAGCCTTGCTCTCTGCTCTCTCTCCCTGGGCCTCTGGCCTCACTCATTTCTCTGTCTCGCTCCATTCTGTCAACAGGTGAGCGGCATTTCTTGCTCAGTCTCTCCCTATCAGGAGTCCAGCCTGGGGATCCCTAAGGCCCTCCAAGGTCGCAGCAGCCCCTGGATTCCCATTCCAGCACAGCTACTCACCAGCTGGGTGACCTTGGGCAAGTGAATTAACCTCTCTGAACCTCAGTGGTCTCAAAACTGAGATGAGCTGAGCCATCAGCACCCCCAGCTATGCTGCCGTGTCCTGCTACCCTGCTGGCCAGGAAGTTCTATCATTAGTCTGACCTCAATTCCTCCTGCTGCGAAGCAGCATCTCCTCCAACCCTTACAAAAGGTGACTTGCTGCCAAAGGCCAGGACCTTGTGAAAGCTCCCTCAAGTCAGTTTTCTGGCCTTTTAGGCCTTTTCCCTGACTACTCCTGGGCTGAAATGATCAGGGGTCACATAGCCTGCTCGGGATCTGGGAGGGGAACAGAGACATTGCCCTCTGTACCCACTGAGCATGATGCCCACCCCCAAAGACCCAGCCGGGCAGCACCAGATTTCTGGAGGATTCCTGAGTCCCTAAGCCCCCCACCTCTCCCAGCTTGTGGAAAGTGAAGAGTCTTTTCCTGCCCTCCTTTCCTGAGTCTTAGATGAATGGGGTCCTGGCTCCCACTCAAGGCCCAGGCTCCTCCACACCTCGTCCTCAGGGGCCTCCCTCACCTACCCAGGCTCAGCCTCCCATCCCAGGTCCTCTCAGGCCTAACTCCGAGCCCACCCCACCCGCAGCCACCCTCACCCCCTCTAGCCCTTCTCAGCCAAGCTTCTTGAAAGAGCTGTCTTTACCCTTCAGCCCCGACTCGCTGCTGCTCACTCCCCGCCTTCTGACCTTCCTGCTTCCTCCTCTCCAGCACCAAATTCACCCTGGGACCCTGCTCTCCTCTCCCCCTTCTGGGAAAGGCGCCTTCTCAGATTCCTCTCTGCCCATCCGGCAGACCCGGCTTGCCCCCAGGAGCTGGCTCAGGCCTCACCTCTTCTCTCCGGATGTTCCTCCTGCGTTTTCCAGTCCTCACGAATCCCATCACCAAGGCCACCCCACCTGCCTCCAGCTGCGACCATTCCCCTAAGCCCCACACGCTGTGTTCAATTTTGAGCTGAGCATCTTCACCTGGCTGGCCCTCAGCTCCCTCCACCACATTGCTGTCATTCCCTTCTCCCCATTACTTGCTTCTCCTCTACTCCCAGGTGCCCAAGCCAGAAATCCGGTATCACTTCTGACCCTTCCTTCCTTGCAGGGCAGTAAGGAATCTCTCTAGCCTACATAATGCCTTAGCACAGTTAGAAAAAGCTCCTCCCGGCCCCCTCGGTTGCTACTCACCACCGTTCTGGGTATCCCTGAACTGTAGCAAGCCTACACAACTGCACAAGACAGTCCTGCGCCTTGGCCCACAAACCCCCATCCCATCTCGTGGACTCTGCCCCTCTCCCTGCTGTTCCTTCTCCTTCCCCATAGTGTCCGCCCTCACAGAGACCTCGTGCCCTCCCGGCATACAGCCCAGAACCTGGTACATCCCAGACACTCAGTAAAGGTTTGTTCAATTAAATGGCTAAATCCATTTCATCTGACGTGATCATACGGCCTCTCTCCACCTCTCACCCTCAGCGTCTCTGTTCGCATCAATGCATCCTGCAGACCCTGCCACAGTGCTCCTCAAGCCTTAGTGTGCGTCAGGCAGTTTTTCAAAACGCAGGCTCTCAAGCGCCCCCAGGGATCCACTCAGCAGGTGTGGGGTAGGGCCCAGCATCTGCACCTCTAAGGAGCCCTGTCTCCTGTCTGTGGACCACACTCTGGCACGACTCTGCCCATGCCCTTCCCCTGCTCTGCATTCTCCAGTGGCTCCCTAGTACCAACACGATAAATTCCATGTAACTCTACTGTGGCTTCCAGGAGGAGGAGGCACACTTTACACTTAGTAGGAGGTGAATCAATTAAAATGGGAAGGGGGGTAAAAAGGGTGGAGCCCCGAATAGCCCTGAGATCATGACTGGGGGGCACACTAAGAGTTACGTGTAAGGGAGCCATGGGGGTGGGCGTCACACCCATCTCTGTCCCTTCCTGCGTGTCTCTCTGTCACTGAGCCCAGGTCCTCACCTGCCTGTGTATCTCAGGCGTCTCTTGGAGTGTCTTTCCTCCCATCTCTGTGTACCGTCCCATTTGCCTGCCCATCTCACTGACCCCGTTTGTCTTTCTTTTTTTTAAAAGATTTTTTATTTGTTTATTTTAGACACAGGATCGGAGGGAGAGAGGGAAAGAAACATCAATGCATGGTTGCCTCTCGTGCGCCTCCCACTGTCCCACTGGGGACCTGGCCTGCAACCCAGGCATGTGCCCTGCCTGGGAATCGAACCAGCGACACTTTGGTTCACAGGCCAGCACTCAGTCCACTGAGCCACATTAGCCAGGGCTGCTTGTCTTCTTTTCTTTTTTTAATTACTTTTTTTATTCATTGATTTTAGAGAGAGTGGGGAAGAAGAAGGGGAGAGAGAGAGACACTGATCTGTTGTCCTGCTTATTTATCCATTCATTGGTTGATTCTTGCATGTGCCCTGACCAGGGATTGAACGCACAACCTTGGCCCCTGCTTGTCTTTCTCTGTCCTCCCCTATGTGCTTGCACCTATGCCCCTGTCTAAGTTCCAGGCTCTGCACACCTCTTGCTGTTGGTCTCTCGATGGGACCCCTGAAAAGGCCGGCACTGACAGCCCTGACGCTCATGCGAACTTCAGGTGTGTGTCTGACCTCCCTGACGATTCCCGAGCAGCCTCACAAGGTTGGCACGGGGACCTGTGGGGTCCAGTGCCCGTGAGCAGAGCTCTCCATCCTCAAGGACCAATATGAGACTCTGGCCTCCTCAAATTTAAATGTGCAGGCGTGAGGACTGCTCCAAAACCAAAGAGCTGCCTGGCATCTGGGAGGTGGGCAGGGAGAGGGTGGCGGGCTGGGGCAGGGCTGCCTGGGGGCTGCCTCTTCGTGTAGGCAGATGGCAGGCCAGGGGAGCTGCCCCTGCCCATCATGCGTACCTCCCCAAGGCTCCAGTTCCTCCAACAGCCCTAACATCCTCACCTTCACAGGTGAGGCTCCCAGACCCCAGGGGACCTTAATTTGGGAAGCAGCATTGGAAGGAGGCTTGAAGGGACAGGCCCGAGGGGCAGGCGATGGTGGAACTTCCAAACTGAGAGCAGAGCAAACAGCAAGGCCAGGAAGATGGGGGCCCGGGGGCGTTTCTGAGGCAGAGATATACAAGAGGTGGATATACAAGAGGCAGAGAACCTGTGGGTCTGGAACTCCAGAGAGACAGAGGCTGGAGATAAAAATAGGGCTACAGCCCTGATCAGTGTGGCTCAGTTGGTTGGGTGTTGTCTGACAAAGCAAAAAGTCGCCAGTTTGATTCCCAGTCAGGGCACAAACTGGGGTTTCGGGCCAGGTCCCCAGTTGGGGCACATGCAAGAAGCAACCGATCCATGTTGCTCTCACATATCAGTGATGTTTTTCTCTTTCTCCCTTCCTTCCCCTCTCTCTAAAACAAACAAACAAACAAACAAGCAATTTTTTAAAAGATAGGGCTACACTAACAGGGTTCCTACAGCCTGGATGAGAGCCAGGGACTCACCCTTGGGGAAAACATGCACATTTAGGGGGTATGAGGAGCCCACTGCACCCCTGAATCCAGACACTCTAAACTTCTCAGTGTTTCCTTGTACCCACCCGCCTGCCTTTGCCTGCATGTTCTCCTCAGCCTGGACTGCCCTTTCCGTCTCTCTCCTCCAGGCAAACACTTTATTCCTCGTTTAAGACCCAGCTCAAATGCCTCCTCCTCCAAGCAGCCTTCCTGACCTCCCTCAGGGAGAACTTCCTTCTCCTAGGCACCTCTGCCCACACTCCCACCTCAGCCCTGACTGGGACTTGGCTCACAGTAGGTGCTTGATACAGTCTGCAGCGCAGGCAGTCTAGTTCCAGACCTCTGACCCCACTTCCAGCCAAGCCTGTAGAGTGCCGCTCATAGGACCCCTTTTTCTTTGTGGTTCTTCCAGAGTTGTTCTTAGCTCTGAGCTGGAGGGGGCTAGAGGTGAACCTCCCTCCCCACAGGGAACTCGGTCCACCACCTAGGCACCTAGCTTCTGCCCATCTCCAAGACTAGACACCCCACTACTCCCCTGGGGAGGAGCATCTTGAGGTAATTAAGTGTCCAGGGAGATAGGAATAACCGGATGGGGCAGATGACCCAGAAAAGGCCCAGCTGTGGGCAGGACCCAGGCAGCAGTGTATGCTCAGGCAGGTGGCCAGGGGTCCTGGGGCTCAGGCCTCAGCTGGTGCCATCACTCTCACCTCCCAGCAAAGGCCCTGAGTTTCTGACAGAGACTGGACAAGGCACCCCCCCGCCCCGCTGCCCCCCATCATCCCCCAGAGCCAGCCACCCCCAGGCCCCAGGCCAGGCCAGGCCAGGCAGGGCCTCCTCGCTGCCAACCCCTCGCCTTCTGGTTCACATTTGCAGCCTTTTCCGGAGCGCCACCCACCGCCCGCTGCCTCCCCACGCCTGCCAAAATTCCTGGGCCTTCGTGGCTTCCCCACGCGGTGGTGGCGGCGGCAGCGGCAGGCAGCGGCTGCGGCAGGAGGGGCTGGGCAGGGAGGGGGCCCGGCAGGAGCACAGCCAGGCCACTGCACCCGGGCAGGCCGAGCAAACACAGGCCCACGCCAAGGAGCCAGAGAGAAATAGTTCATAAATGAGAAAAAGCTGCTTCCGAGTTGGGCCGAAATGTTCAAGCCCAGGCTGCAGGGAACTGAGGTCACCTGCAAGAGGGGCTGCCTGCTGGACATCCTGGGGCTGGGAGGGGCTTCCGCTGCTGCAGGAGGGAGCAAGGTTAGACAGCAGCCAGCAATGGCCTCACCCAGGCACGGATGTCCCTGGCCAGGTGCCCCAAACACAGCTTACCTTTCAGGTTGGAGGGGCCGCTAAAGGTCCCAGCAGAGGGGAGGCCTGAGGGTGGAAGAGAGAAACAGTGAGGAAGATTCCAGGAGCCCAGGAAGCCTCCTGCCCTAACTCACAGCTACCCCAGCACCCACCACAGGCTTCCTACCAAGAACCCCTCCTGGACCATTGGCCCCACCCTCGTCCCTCTTCTCAGGAAGCCAGGATGCGACTCCCTTCATTCATTTTGTGCATCCTTAGCAGTGTCCACAGGGTGCCTGGCCCTCACTTGATGGAGCTCCTCCCATGCTAGGGCCCAGGCTGAGGAAGCCCCTTCTGTGTGCCCTAGAGAAATCCCTACCACATATAAGCCCTGTGCTGGGGTGGCCCCGCTATAGGCTAGGGTTCCTGCCTGGGGAAATGCCTACTGTGCAGGGCACCCTAGGCTGGGCCTCGAGACACAGAAATGGCCCAGCCCCTGCCCAATCCCTGATCCAGCTGGAGGCATCAGACAAGTGGCCACTGCACAATTGGGTAAGATCTCTGGGCTGTGGGAACACAGAGTGGGGAACACTGCCTCCCCCTTGAGTTTCCCCAGAGGGTTCATGTAGGAAGGGACAATGGAGCTGGGTCCTGAAGGGTGAGTAGGAGTCTGAAGACAAAGACAAGAAATTTCTGGCCATAGGAAGCTGCTTGGCAGCTTCAGGGAAGATCCAGAGCTGTGAGGTTGAGAGGAGAGGCAGGAGCTGAGAAAGCTGAGGCAGCCTAGTGAGGAGCCTTGAATGCCGCATTGCTTGCATTCCTCCAGAAGGCAATGGGGAGCCACAGAAGGTTGTGGGGAGGTGATATCATCAGGACCCTGAACGGCCAGGTTCCCATTACTGCCTCAATCAACCATGATGCCAGGCTGTCGCAAGCCCTAATCTAGGTTACACAGCTGTACACAGGGGGCTGGGGCTGTAGTCCAGGGCCAGGCAGGACTCCTGGGTGGATGGGGAGGGGACACACAGCCAGACCACCTGGCAAGGAGACCTCCAGGCCGCATCACTCTCTCCCGCAGCTGCTCGCTCGCCTCTGCCCGCTCCCATGGAAACTCTGACAGCCCGGCCCTGTCTCCCATTGCACAGGCAGCCAGATGCCAAGGCCAGCGGCTCCCAGGCCTTCTCTCCAGCTCAGTGGAGCCCTGCCTCCGTCCCTGCTGCTCTGAAAGCCATGACCCCACAGGTGGGTCTGAGGGCCCAGCCTGGCTGACGGTGCCAGGTGGGAGGGCCTCACTGCCCAGCTCTACCCCACCCTGACCCCACCATCAGGCTTGGGGAGGGGGAACCACTTATACTGGGTCTGAGTTTTGAAGAATGGACATGGATTTAACTGGGTGAAGACGGGAGGAGGCAATCCGCCTAGGCCAAGGAAACAGCATGTGTGAGGGTATGGAGAGGCCAAAGCTCGGGATGAAAATTTAAAAAAAAACACACACACACAAATAAACTAACTAAACATACCTAGCAATGATAGTTCATCTACTACATGCCAGGCACTGTTCTGAGATCTTTTGTGGGTTATTTAATCTTTACAACAATCCAGTGGAATAGGTACTTTGTCTTCCCTTTAAACAGATGAGGAAACCAAAGAACAGAGAGGTTAAGTAACTGACCCAAGGTCACACAGCCCTTAAGGGGCAGAGCCTGATTTTGAACTTAGCTGTTGACTCCAAAGCTGGCGCTCTTCACCTCTCCATTACACAGGTGATCTGAGGCGAGAAGGGCTGGCGGGGTCAGAGTGAGAAATGCCTTGCATATCAGGATGAAAGACCCCAGGCCCAGCTTAAAGTGGCTCCCCATCCCTGCCAAACATGTTAGCCCTTTAAATCCCAAATACATTTTATACGCAGACAGAGCACTTGGCTCGCT
The DNA here is from genome assembly GCA_004027475.1 of Anoura caudifer. Lineage (NCBI taxonomy): Eukaryota > Metazoa > Chordata > Mammalia > Chiroptera > Phyllostomidae > Anoura > Anoura caudifer. The sequence goes on from PVKU01002528.1 coordinate 168,355, forward strand.
CCGGGCGTTCATTCATCAAACTCTCCCATAACCATGTAAGGCAGGAATTGCTGTCCTATTTTTCTGAAGAGGAGCCCCCAGGCCCCAAGAGGTGGCACTCACTCTCCCAGATTACAGGGCTAGGAAGCACAAGGGCTGGGCTCTGAACCTTGGAGCTTGCCCAGCCCCCCAAAATGTCCAAACCCTGTATACTTGGGATTCCTGGATACCTCAGCTACAGGTCCTTCTCCCCGCCTCTCCATCCCTGCCTGGGCTGCTTGGACCCAGGTGGCAACATGGACCCAAAAGGCTGGGCACAGAACGGGCAGCCTTCATCATGGGCTTCAGGGGCATCCTCCAGTCGACCAAGGCTCCCTCCACCCTACAAAACAGGAAGCTGGGGCAGTGCCTGAGCCCATTTCAGTGGGACTCTGTTCTTAACCTCTGCCCCACCTGCCTCCCGTAATCCCCTCCTTGAGTGCTTCCCCGGGCGATATCTCCTCCTCGCACAGAGCCTGCCGCCACCTAAATCCCAGGCCAGATGTGGGTGGGACAGTAGGCACCCCCAGCCCCCGTCAGCTTCCAAGAGCTGCCGGACTCCTGAGGGGGCTGGCCAGGACCCCAGGCCCGCCTCTCCATCCCAACTTTCCAAACCAAGGCGCTGAGAACCATGAGGTGAATAGCCAGCCTCTCCCCACTGTCTGAGCCTCTTACCACTAGCCGGCCGAGTCTTGTTTAAAAACTCACAATGGGTTAAGAGCCCAGCTTCAGGCCTTCTCCTCCCAGCCCTAGTCTTGTCTTACAGGAGTGTGACCTCACTCATCTGCCCCTCCACTTCCACTTCCGAAAGGGGAACGATTCCCACTTCGTGGAGCATTTGTGAGGGTTAAACAAGTCCACGTCACATAGCAGATTTCAAGCAGTGCTTGACATAAAGGAACATGCAATAAATGTTCACTATTAGTATATTATTCTGACCATCACAATCATGACCCCTTCCAAAAGCGAGTTAGATTATAACCCCTACTTTACAGGTGGAGAAACCAAGGCCCAGCGGGAAGTCACCTGCCCAAGTGCACCCAGCCGGCCAACGTTGGGCGGAGGCCCCGGGGTTTGGACCCGAGCTGCGAGTCCACAGATAGGGGTAGGCTCCCAGTGGCCTGCAGCTGAGGACGGTGTGTTGGGGGTGGGGCCCAGCCCCTCCTGCCTCACCCCCAAGGGCTCCTCCACCTAAGCTCCTGCTACTGCTGCGGGAGGGGGCTCGGCATTCCTGGCTAAGCGGCAGGATTTGCTGGGCTCCAGGAACTATGAAAAGAATGTTTGCCGCGAGCTGAGCTGCTGTCGCCCATCAGAAGGAGCGTGGCCTGACCAGCTCACGCAGAGCTCTGTGTCTGCTGGCCACAGCCACAGCGGGAGGAAAGAACAGAAAACCTCTGGGTATTGGGGGCTCTGGGTGTTAGATGTGGGCAGACCTCCTGAGACCTTGCAGGAAAGGAGAAGTGGCCTCTCCACCCCACAATCTGCGTTGCTTCTCACCACAGGCTCTAAGGAGAGCCAGGATGGTGTTACTGGCCCATTTCACAGGTGGAATGACAGAGGAGAGCTCACCTGAGGTCACACAGCAGCCAGCTGCAGAACTGAAACCAGAGATCAGGACCTCTTCCTCCCAGAAGCTGCCCTCCCTCACAGAGCCCTTGGGGACGGTGCATTTTAGATACTAGAAAACCCAATCCATCCCAGCCCTCACTGTTCTGGGCTCGCTCTGGGCCTGACCTTCTCATGCCTCTATTCCCCCATTAAAAAGGGGTTCCTACCCCTCAGAAAGCACTTCACCTGTGCTATGAAAATGCATGGTGCACTGTGCATGTTCGACAACCGAGCTTCCTTTCTTTTCCCCGCCAAACCAAGCAGAGAGCACGGACAGGGGTCAGTGGGAATGTGAGCTGCGCGTCTCACAGACCTGGAGTGAATCCCAGCCCAGCACTCAGCACGGGGACACTTGGCCAGGTTACCCACCTCTTGGGGCCTCCACTTACGCTCTGTTAAATGGGCCACCAAGCCCTGCAGCATTGTCACACAGATGAAATAAGGCACAAACTTATTGGTCCCTTCCTCCAATGGGACAGAAAGAACTGAAATTAGAGAACTTCAGGTGACAACGTTCCCTCCACCCCAGGTACTCCGGGAGGAAGGGAGCCCTGAGCCCAGGGTCCTGGCCTCTGGTCTCAGTCCTGCCACTGGCTGCTGAGTGACCTCAGGCAAGTTCCTCTCCGAGCCTCCGTACGCACATCCACGTGAGGAGCCCACAGTGCCGGCTGGCTCTCCCCGCGAGGCACCAACCCTCTGCCACCCCCTTGTTCTACTCTCCGAGAGCCAAGAGTCTGAGGCCATCCAGGCTGCATGGGAAGAGTCACCTTCCAATTTGAAACTTTCCAAGAATCTGAACCGAAGCAGAGCCAGGCCCCCCACCCCCGAGTCCCTGCCCAGGATCTAATCACACAGGTATAACACACTGACCGGAAGCCTGGGTGACAGTGCCGCACTGTGCCCTTGTCACTTGTGTGAGCTGGGACCCTTCTCAGCCCTCTGTAGGCAAAACAAACCTGGAGACGAGTATTAGCATTCCCATTTCATAGATGGGGAAACTGAGGCCCAGAGTGGGAGGTCCCTTACCCGGGGTCACAAGGAAGGTAACCCAGACCTGCTTGATTCCCAAGGCCTCTCTTCTGCTCGCTGCATGCCCTGCCTTACTCAGGACCCGCTGCAGGCAGAGCAGGTCTGGAAATCCCTATCCCTGTCCTGGAGTGTGACCTCCCTGGCTGATGCCTGGACACTCATGTGTACACAGGTGACCTTGCACACCCACTGGGCTTCTGCACACACCCCAGGCCTCCCAGACACTATTCCCCACCCCAGTGTATGGCCACACTCAACACCCAGACCCCTGCCATCCCAGCATACCAGACCCTGGGGTCCAAACCTATGTGTCCCCTTCACCTGCCTCCTCTAAGGACAGGCCACAGTCACCCAGTGCAAAACACCTGGCCTGCCCCCTGCTCATCCCCCCAACCAATCAACCACTGAGGCCTGTCCAGTCTCCTCTTACTCCTCTCCATCTCCTTCTTCCTCTCATCCCCATGGCAACCACCCACCTCAGTTCCCAACACCTTCCTCCTCGACTATAAGGTTCCCCTTTGTCCTTTGATCCCCAGGGAAACCAGAGTGACAGCCAGACTGCGCCACTCTGCAGTTCACACCCTTTCTCTGGACAAGGCCTTTAGAAATCTGGCCTCAGAGTAGTTGCCAGTCCCCTCCACTCACTTCCCCATGGCGTGAGCCAATGCCTGCTCACTGTCCCGAGTGCCCTAAGAGAACTCTGCAGCTTCCCACCACCACACCTCCACACACGTTGTTGTTCCCTCTGACTGGAATGCCCCCCCATTCACCCCTCACCATCTGCACCTGTCAAAGTTCTTGTCGGCTTGAAAGTCCTAGCCAGGCTAGGACTGGCTGATGTGGCTCAGTGGACTGAGTGCTGGCCTGCAAACCAAAGGATTGTGGGTTCAATTCCCAGTCAGAGCACAAGCCTGGGTTTCGGGCCAGGTCACCAGTAGGGGGCGCGAGAGAGAGGCAACGACACACTGATGTTTCTCTCCCTCTCTTTCTCCCTCCTTTCCCCTCTCTTTAAAATAAATAAATAAATAAAATAGTTAAAAAGAAAGAAACCCTACCCAGCTGCTGCCTGTCTGACCACCCCTCCCTCACACACACTGTGGCCTGCACCACGTACCTCAACGGACACCCCAAGACACAGCTGTACCCCGTATGAGTGGTCGCCATGCCCTTCTGGTCCTTCCTCCTCCCCAACTCCTCAAATGCCTCAGGCCACATATGGGTCCAGTTCATCTGAGGCCCCACTTTTCTACAAGGGGAGCCCCATGCCAGCCACTGGTGGGGGGGTCTGGTGCAGGAGGGCAGCAGGGCAGGGAAGCTGGGGCTCTGCCAGCCTCTGGTCTGGCTCAGGCCTGGGGTGGGGGTGGTAGTGAGGGGTGCTCAGGCTGACAGCCCTGTTCAGTATCTTTCTCTTCTCTCTCTCTTTTTTGATGAAATTTTTTTAAGCTTTCCTTATTTCCCTTCTTTTTTTACTTTAAGATTTTACTTATGTATTTTTAGAGAGAGGAGAAGGGAAGGAGAACAGGAGGAAGAGAAATATTGATGTATAAGAGAAACATTGATTGGTAGCCTCTTGCAGGCCCCCAACTGGGGACCTGGCCGGAAACCCAGGCACATGCCCTGACCAGGATACAAACCAGCAACCTTTCAGTTTGCAAGCCAGCAAGCACTCAATCCACTGAGCCACACCAGCCAGGGCACTGATAAACTTTTTTAAAAATTGATTTGAGAGAGAGAAGGAGGAGAGAGAGATCAATTTGCTATTCCCCTTATTTATGAATTCATTGGTTGATGCTGTATGTGCCCTGACCAGGGGTTGAACTTGCAACCCTGGTGTATCAGAACAGTGCTCTAACCAACTTAGCTGCCCAGTCAGGGCTTTTCCCTGCCCTTTTGCTAGCAGACACATTTGCTTCCATTTTTTTTCTTTCCCCTTCCTCTGAGCCAAAGAGCAGAAACACTCATTTTCTCTGTGGTGGACAATGTGAAACCGGAGAGAAAGACCCTGGTGAGTGTGTCTGGGTGTGAGGGTATGTGCATGTGTTCTCCTGTCTGAGTATGTCTGGCTGGGCCATGTGGGGCTGCCGTGTGTCCGTAGGAGTTTGGGCACATGCACATGTCTGCAAGTGCCCTGTCTGTCTTTGTTTCAACATCTTTGGTGGTATGCGTTTCTGCAGAGCATGTTCACCTGCGTGATTGCGTGTGACTGTCAGTGGGAGGCAGTGTTGCTGTGTGTGACTGTGTGAGAATGTCATATGTCCTCATTGTAATTTGGGGGTGACTGTGTTCAAGGGTTTGTCGGTGCTCCCCAGCTCAGTAGGAGGCAGTGGGGCATCTACGTCCTAGCACAGACCGCCAATTCACCATGGTGCCTCCTAAGGGGAACCACCGCCTCCCCGGGGCCCCAGAATGGGCTCCCTGAGGGCCTCCATCTGCTCAGGGCAGTAGGGATCAGCCCCAGAGAGGAACCAGGCTGCCTGCCCCTCCACCCACCTCAGCCCCACAGCCCGCAGACTGTCCAAGTGCTGCCGGCAGCTCCAGGGAGGGTACCTTTCCTAAGGGCACTCTGAGGAGGGGCTGGACCCTGGCCACCAAACAAGGCACAGGCCTTAGCAAGAGGCACTGAAGCAGGCAAGAGGAAGGACGTGTGAGTGGCCAAGGTCCCCCGAGAGAGGTCAAGTGGCATTTCTGTGTCAGGAACCTAGCATGTTCTCACACACACTGAGGGCCTCACACACTTACCGACACACACACTAAGAACCCACTGGCAGACACTCGCTGTCCCTTCAGGCCCCGCAAGTGCACACACTGACAGGCTCACACACAGAATCACACACAGCAAGCAGAGGCAGAGGGCCTGCCTTTCCTGGGCTCCTCGGTCTGAACAGCGTTTCTGGTCCAGGGGCTCCTGCGCAGCGTCTCCTGCCCCCAGTCCCTCTGGGCCAGGCACCGACGCTCACCCCTGCAAAGCCTCGGTCTGGAGCTGGGGGGAGGTGCTGAGCCTCCTGCAGGGACATTCCGAAAAACCTCAATCTCCAGTTTGCGGGGAGTGGGGGGTGCTGCCAGGACACCTAGAATAGGAGGGACGTGAGGACAGAGGCAGAAAAACGGAGACACTGGAAGGTGGCCAGCAAACCAGCCATGGCAGAGGCGGGGGCGGGGTGGGGGGCGAGAGCTGAGGGGCTTCCCTGCCTGGGGCTGGAGCGCGAGCGAAGGCCCCACACGCACGCCCTCCTCTCTCCTCCACCCTGCCTGCCAAGGAGGCTTTGTCATTCCCATTCCGCAGGTGGGAAGGAAGAATCCTGGAGGTGAAGGGACATGCTCTGAGCCACACAGCCAGGGAGCCCCCCTTCTGGGAGATGGAGGGAGGATTGGGCTTTATCTGGGATCCTGCTGGGCGACTTCTGTGTGGGGAGGGGGGACCGGGCGCAGGGAAGTGGATGGGCTCCCCCATCCTCCACCGACCCCCAGGCCCGAGTCCCCATCCTGTCCCCTCCCGGAGCCCAAGGAGGCGCGGGGTCAGCAGTCCCTGACAGTCTAGGGGAAGCACGGGACGGGTCCTGCCCTCGGAACCTCCCGAAACCCGGCATCTGCACCAGCCTCCCCGCCCGGTACCTGTAGGGCAGCCGCGGGGCGCCGCTCCCGACCCTCGAGGGCGGCCCAGGGCGCGCGGTCTCCGCGGAGGGGGCGTCGGCGGCTCCGGGGCGTCGTCGGGGTCCGCGCCGCCGGCGGGGCTCCGCGTCGCTCTGCCCGCCGTCCCCGCGGCTGCCGGAGTGGGCGGGCGGGGAGGGGGGGCCCGGGGCGGCGGGAGGGGCGCGGCGGGGCGGGGCCTCCACCCTCCTCTTTCCACAGCCACGGCCAAGGCCCGCGCCCCGCCTGGCCCGCGCGCCCAGCTCGGCCTCGACGTCGGCCTCCCTCCCGCCCCGGGACCTGTTCTGAGACACCCCCGCAGCGGCACACACGTCCGGACCAGCTTGTCCCGCGGTCACTCGCGCGCACCCTCTGCCTGCGGACCCCGTGCCCTCGAGGGCTGCCGTCTGGGGCACACAGGCCGGCCGAGCGGCGCGGCATGGGGTTCTCAGTGCCGGGAAGGGGCAGCGCAGGGGCTGTGCCCATCCGTGAGCAGTCACGGAAGGCTTCCTGCACGTGGTGACCTGGGCTGAGGGAGGAGGGGCGGTGGGATCCGCACACGCAGGTGGAGGGAGGTCAGCCTGTGTGTTCAGAGGCAGACAGGGGCTGCACGCTGCTGCGAGATGCTGTAGGCCACGCCGGAGCTGCTCGGACTTCACCTTCAGGAAAATGGGAGCCACAGAAGACACTGCGGCAGTGCGGTGACTGGTCAGGGCTGTGCTTTACAAAGTGCGCCCCTCCTTCTGTGCGGAGGAAGACAGGCAGGGGACACGGTGATGAGGATGCTGGAATAATCGTAGCTGGTCCAGGGAGGGGGCCAGTGGGGGCCAGAGGAAAGGGCCAAGTGCGAGAGGAGCTGAGGAGGTGGAACAGGCAGGATGTGGATGGGGGTGAAGGGGAGGTATCCAGGACAGTGCCCGGATTTCTGGCGAGGCAATGGGAAAGGGGCCATCGGGAAGGAGGGTAGTCGGATGCATTGAGCTGGACGTGCCCGTGGGACTTCATGTACCCACAAGAGAAGTGAACTTTCTTTTCTTTCTCTAAAAAAAGATTGTATTTACTTATTTTTAGAGAGAGAAGGAAAAGGAGGGGGAAAGAGAGGGAGAGAAACCAGTGTGAGAGGTGCATGCATTGGTTGCCTCTCACATGTGCCCAACTGGGGAACCAAGCGTCCACGTGCCCTGACTGGGAATTGAACCCGTGACTCTTTGGGATGCAGGCTGACGCTCAATCCACTGACCCACACCAGCCAGGGCAGGAGTGAGATTTCTGGGCTAAAGATTAGGAGCTCATGCTGGGCAGGCGGTGACTGATGCCATGGGGACAGCACCCAGGGAAGGAGTGTGGTAGAAGAGGAAGCCAGGCCAGCCTGTGGGCATGGTCGACATTCAGAGGGAGTGCAGAGGAAGAGGGTCAGCAAAGGAGGTAAAGAAGGTGTGGCTGGGAAGTGGGAAGAAACCAGGAGAACAGTGACTCGGAAGATAAAGGCATACATTTCTAGAAAGCCAGGGAGGCCTCCAGGGTCAGGGGTCACAGAAGAGCACCCTCTGGGACCAGCAATTAGGGGCTGGTCGTCGAGGTGGGAGTCAGGGGCAGGAACCAGGCTCCAAGAGCCAAAGGACCAGCCACAGAGGCAGATGTGAAGGCAGCGAGTGCAGTGGGGGAGTCTAGAGAAACTGAGGCCAAGAGAAGGGGGGCTCAAAGGTGCGTGTGTGCATACACGCATGCGTGCATGTGTCCAGCAGGTCCAGAGAAGGAGCTGGGAAGGCCCAAGGCTGCCTGTCTCTGGGTCTGGGCCTACCTCCATCGCCCCTTCCCCCTCCTCCCGCCTGCCCTCTGAGGGCCTCCCACTTTGCTGTCCCCCTGCCAAGGTACACACCAGCCCCGCCGCCACTCCTCAGTGGGGCCTCCCACCCTTGCCCACCTCCAGAGCTTGGGCTTGCTCCTGTCCTGCCACTCAGACTGGGGGACTGAACAGGGCCTTTGGGTATGGCCTCTCCACCCAAGCCAGCCCAGAGGGACCACAGGAGAGCCAGGCTGGGGCACAGCCTGAGGAAGAGGAGGGGACCTGGTTGGCAGGTACCTACGAGGCCTGCCCCTCCTCTCCCCCAGAGCTGGTGTGGAAACCAGACCCTTGATGGGGATCAGAAGGGGACTGAATGTTCAAGGAGGGGTGGGAGCTAAGCAGCTAAGACTGAAGGTTGTTACTATAGACTCAGAGTGCCTGGGCTCAAGTCCAGGAGCTCACCAGCTGCATGAGGTGCCCTTGAACAAGGTACCTAACCTCTGCAGCCTCAGCTTCCTCATCTGCAAAGCTCTCACAGGCTTGTGATGATTAAACCCATGAGTGAGTCCACATAGAGCATTTAGCTAAGTGTGAGCTGTTCTTGGAAAGAGGAGAGAGCTCAGCGAAGGGGAGGTGGTGAAGCAAGCAGGCAAGTGGGGGGGTGCACCGTGCTGAGGAAGGGGCTCTTATGGGCTCCACACACACAGATACTCAGACCTGCTCCACCAGTCCCCCATGATCTCACCCCTGACTCTCCTGACTCACTTCACAAACTTTCCTGCGGCCTCTGGCCTGATTCTGCTGGCACACACCTTCCCCATCCCCTCCCTTGTTTGACCCCTGCCGATTGCCCTGCAGGGACAGAGGGTTCCAGGCCTCCTCCTGACAACCAGCCCTGCGAGGCCTGACCTGTGGTCCTGTGGTCCTGAGTTTGCTGGACCCTCCAGGTGGGCCTCAGCTGCCCATCCTCCTACAGCGACTGAGACAGCCACGCAATGTCCCTGCCACAACTGCCTCCTCGCGTAGAAACCTCAAGGCAGGAAATGAGTGTCCTGTAGCCAGAAGCCTGGGCTAGGCGAGCCCGGGCTCCCAGCCAGGCTCCCCACCCCACCTGCCAGGGGCTTCCACCTTTGGTCTGTCCCTGGTGGTGTCTGGATTTCAATGGGCCGGCTTTGTCTGTTGTTACCTGCTGTGTGGCCTTGGACAAGTAGCTGTGTCTTTCCGGCCCGAGAATCAAAGCCTGGCCAGAAAGGATGCAAGGACTGTTCTGCGCCTGAGCAGAGGTATCAGATGGGGTGGGTGGTTAAACTGAAGCTGATGAGGCGTGTGACCTGCTTGGCACAGCCCCTGGCTGAGCCAGTGCTGGCATCTGTCTGGCGGTTCTGAGCATGAGGTGGGGAGTCTAGCAGACCTGGGTCTGGATCCCCGTTCTGCTTCTCTGTGACTGCCGGCAAATGACTTAATTTCCTCAAACCTCAAATTCCTCCTCTTCCTCTTTAAAAGGGGTTAATGACAGTCTTTAAAAAAAAAAAAAGATTTTGTTTATTTACCTTTTTAGAGAGAGGGGAAGGGAAGGAGAAAGAGAGGGAGAGAAACATTAATGTGTGGTTGTCTCTCGTGCACCCCCTACTGGGGACCCAGCCCACAACCCAGGCATGTGCCCTGGCTGGGAATCAAACCAGCAATCCTTTGGTTCATAGTCCCATGCTCAATCAACTGAGCTACACCAGCCAGGACTAATGACAGTCTTTAATAGCAACAGCTAAACCTCACAGGACTCTTATGCAGGCACTAGTCTGAGCACTTCACACAGATTCTCATTTAATACTCACGACAGCCCTTTGAGATTGGTATTGTTGTGCTCATTTTGCAGATGGGAAACTGCGGCACAGGCTTTCCCAGTCTTTCCCTGTGGTGGGCTGGCTCCCCAGTCCTCCCCTTTCCCACCACACTCTGGAGCCCCTTAGAAGAGACAGTTAACAGAAAGGGCTTAACACAAGCCTGGCACACAGTGACAACTAAATAAGTGTGAGTAACTGTAATCACTGTTACCGCAACCCTCCCATTCCTTCTCAATTTCTAACTTGATCTATAGAAATAAGAAGACTCTCTGGGCTCCAACCACCCCACCCTTCCATCTGTCTGGCAAGCAGAGGGGAGGGAGGGATGTTTGCACAGATGTGTGGCCATGGGTGTGCAAGTAGCTTGGGGAGGGGGTGTGGTGCTGGTAAATTTCTGTTCCACCAGCGCCTTGGTGATTCTGCACCCTCCACCCCCGCCCCTGACTTCCCATATCTGGTAGAGGACCAGACTCCTGGTTCTACAGTCCCTGGGAAGTCCTTCCCTCTGTCTAGCCCTCCTTCCTTCTTTTCAGTTGCCAGAGGTCTCGCCTACAGGACTAGAGAAATGAAGACCACCTGCTGCAGCCCCACCGTTCTCCTCGATTCCACCGGAGCAGATCTCTCAGCCCTATCCTCAAAAATCCCAGTAATGCGGTGGAAATTAAAGTTACCTTAAATATTCTAATCTTATAACAATTTTGCTTCAATCAACATCTAACTGTGACCACATGTGCCCAGACCACCCAGCAGTGGGCCCGGTTGGTGGCTTGGGAGGAGGTGGTACGAAACTCTCTGGGAGAGAGGTCTGCAGGTCATTGGGTCCCTCTGCATTCTCCTGTCCTGCCACACTGGGCCTCCCTTCCCCTTCCCCACCTTTCCTCAGGCAGCTCAGGAAGAGTGGCAGGCCCTGGGCGGAGTTTCCTTATGGGGGGGGGGGTGCTAAACAGCCAGGCTGGGGGCTGGAAAGGTGCTGTAGGCCAGGGAATGCTGGGGCCGACTACATGGGGCAGGCAGCCCCTGTGGTCACACAGAGCCCCATATTCAGAAGGCCTTGATTTAATGCTCTGCTGGGTCAACCTGAAATTCATAATAATTTTTTCCATAACAGTTTTTGAGCAAGGGACTCTACATTTTCACTTTGCCCCAAGCCCCATAAATTATATAGCTGGCCCCGGGGCAGGCCCACACCGCCACACCCCTCTCCCTCTGGGCCCCCTCACTCTATTCTCACACTCAGTCAACACCCAGGCGAGAAAAACATCCTGAGCACCTACTTTGTGCTGCAAGTAGCACTAGGTGCTTGCGGGTACAGTGATGAACAAAGACATAGCCATGCTGTCGCAAAATTACCACCTGCACACCCTCAGATGCTCATCTATGCACACATGGTGTGACAAGACAGCTCTCCCAGTAACAGTCACGCTCATCGAAACTGCCAACTCGGGAACACTCAGCCTACGCTCAAAACGGACAGCAAGGGAGGCATCGTGATCCCCATTTTCCAGATGAAAAAACTGAGCCTCTGGGTTCAAACCCTTTGTCCAGGGTCACAGAACCAGTAAGTAGCCGAGCCAGCATTTGCTGCTGTCTCTCATTTTCAGCCTCTCCTGCCCTCCCCACCACACGCACACTCTGTTCAGCGGCTTCCGTGGGCTGAAGCTCCCAGCACCTCCGTGTCCCCTGCCCCCAGCACGGGGCTACATGTTTACTAAATGAAAGAATTCACACACATACTCCCCCCAAAACACAAGACACACACGGAAGCATACACGCATAAACATATGGAACACATGACATACTGGACAAGAAGTGTCCCGTTCTGGACCACTCGGGTTCCAGTCCTGACTCTACTACACATTAGGGGGTGTATCTGTTTTCTCACCTGCAAAATGGGAACAGTGACAGGGCTGGTGTGGATACTGTGAGAAATGCATGGGCAGTGCTTAGCCCAGCACTGGCACACTCTTCAATAAATGTTAGCTGTGGCTGTGAGTCACATCTGTGCACGCTCACGCGTGTTCTATTGCCCATCACACCGCCTTCCCTCCCCTCCTCTAGCTCAGCTCAGTCCTAGAAGCCCTCGTGGCCAACAGTCCAGGCCCCAGAGCCAGGAGGGAAGAGCCGCTGCTTCTCTCAGCATCCTCCATCCTCCTTGGCTACACCTGGGCAGGCTCATGGGTGGTGGTGGTAGATGGGGGCTGGGTGCTGCTCCCGCAGCTCCAGGCCTATCAGAGAAGGCTTCCTGGAGGAGGCCTCCACCCAAGAGGCTTAGGCAGGAGAGTGCTGCCCTGTGCCTTGGCTCCCTCCCTTGTTCCTCACAACACCCACCCCAAACTCTGCTGCAGCGCCCTCTCTCCACCCCCCTTCCCCACAGTAGAAACTTTCCTCTCCTCCTGCCAGAAGCGTAAATTGCCCCCAGGAATGCGCTGCATCCCACAGCTCCCCTGGCAGTGGCCGGCAGCAGTCCTGGGGTCAGGCCTGGCCCTACATCAAAGGCTGGGGATCGCTCGCCTGCTGCCACCCCGCCCCCTCCCGCCTCCTAGGGGCCCTCTGGCTTCCAGGGAACAGCACATGGTAGCACTTAAGCTCTGGGAGACCGGGAGGATGCTTTTCCTGCACCACCACCCCCAGCCATCCACAATGAACTACTTGTTAGGAGACTATTTTAATTTTACTTAATGCAATTTCTGCTCCTGGGCCTCTGTTGCCACCTCTTTCCCAGACCAGGATGCCCAGTACAAATGTAAGGAGGCCAATCCTCCGTCAGGGAAAGGCGTGACCTGAATATGGAAATGTCACTGGTGGAAGTCTGGGGCAGGAACAGGACTCTCTTACACCAGGGGAACGGAGCTGGCACTCTGGTCTCCACTCAGGAGGTGAGGAGTTGGTTAGGGGAGGGCTCGGAGGTAGCTTGTACAACTCAGCCGGCCAGCGTGAGAGCTGGGGGTGCGTATAGGGACCATGGGCTTCTTAGCCAACGTGCTCTTTCCCTCCGATGCCCTGAGCCTGGCAACCACCTGAGCTTTGCATTCCGGTCCCATGCTTGTGACTGGAGGAAGGGGGCATTTCCTGGCTCTGACCAGCCTCTGAGATTTGCTCCATCAGGTGCATCTTCTAGCAAATTCTGAGTACCTGGGGTCCAACAGTCACTCTCTGGGACAGTACAGTGGTGATCTGGAGACCCCTGGTGGCCAAAGGTTGCAGAACAAGGGTTTCCTTAGAGCTCTGCCCAGCCAGCGTCCAGCCCAAAGGCCACCAGCACAGGATCCCTCCAGGCCCAGAACTCCACTGCAATCCAGGCTCTTCGGGACCCTCCTTAGCAGCGCTTCCCATGCAGCCAGGCGCGCCTGCCCAGCTCACAGGAAAGGTGTGCCTGTACCTCAAGGATAATGGGCACTGGCCAGGCCTGGGGCCCAGGGAGGGTCGCAACCTCAGGCTCACAGTAAAGCAGAGGGAAACACACTCTTACAAGAATTAATCCTGGGGTGGGGACGCCAGCAGGCCGGTTGCTGGGACTTTTACATTTGGATCAGGTGGGAAAGCTGATTAGGTGATTAGGTGACCTTCAGAATGTTGCTCCATAATCCTCAGCCCTTTCCTTTCCCTGTGGGGCTGTAACTGGGAAAAGCCACAGGGGTGGGGGAGTGGGGGCGGGTCTGGTTCCACAGCTTGCCCACCCTGTCACGTCCCCAGAGATTCACTCTGGGAAAGGAAATATCCAAACCTCAGGCCATACGGGGGAAGGGGTTGAGGCACTGGGAGGAGAGAAAGGGCGAGGGCCCTGGAGAGGGAGGGTGGCACAGCTCGCTTTCCTGGGCAGGGTCTGGGCCCAGAGTTCATTCCCTCGCGTCTCCTTCATCCACTCAAAGTCTCATGCAACTGGACCCAGCTTTACACCAGTTCTACGAATACAGTTGACCAAAATGGGGTGCCTATCCTGGGGCCCCATATTCTACTTGGCGGGGTAAGTAGAGGCCAGAGAAGGATGGGATCCTGGAGAAAGCATGGGCCTCCCTGGACTTGGAGGCACAAAGTGACCCTTCCTCCCCCTCAGCAGGCTAACGGAGCTGGAGGAGGCAGGCCGTGGGCAGGCTGCCCCTTACCGGTGTCCCAGATGCTGGCCCTAACCTGAACAACCAAGACACCCCTCTCGCACAACGCACCATCACTGCTCCTCATCTCAGGCCTGTCTACCAGCCTTGCAGAAGGCCTGGCCAACAGCGCCCTGCCACCAACAACCTGAGTAGCTGGACCTCAAGGCCCTAGATATCCCTAAAAGTGCTACCAAACAAGGCCTGACAACCTCTGCCCGCCCCCCAAACCCTTTAAAAGCTATCCTAAGCTCTGTCAAACTAGGAGGGGAAGTCCCAGGCCTGCTCCCCACCCCCCAACCCACAGTGTTAACCAGCCATCAAGAACATAGGCTTTACCCTGGCTGGTGTGGCTCAGGGGGTTGGGCGTCGCCCTGCAAAACAAAAGGTCACCGGTTTGATCCTAGTTAGGCACATGCCTGGTTCACGGGCCAGGTCCCTAGGTGGGGGGGTGTGAGAGGCAATGGAGATTGTTGTTTCTCTTCCTCTTTCTCCTTCCTAAGGATAAATAAAATCTTTAAAAAACAAAAAGTTAAAAAAACAAACATGAACTTTGTAGTTTGGCTGGGGCTTTGAACCCTAGCTTCTCCACTTATTAGCTGCCTGACCTTGGGCAACTTGTGGCTTCCTCTCTAAAAACGGCGTTACTGTGAACAGAACAACGCACGGTGTTCAGCAGCCCGACACGTGGCGAGCACACAACACACGGTGCCCAACACCAGGGTCCACACCGTCTAAGCCAAATCCCTCAACTTGGTGGCTCAGGCATGTCTAGGACAAGGGTCTGACCCTAGATTTTACTGTAGACCCAAAAATGACTCTGACGGGGACTGGTTTGCTCCCAGGCCTCCCAGGCGCCCCAGTTGGTGGGGAGAAGCCGTTCCCGGACCGGGCAAAAGCAAGGCAGGGCCCAGGAACTTCGCTGGTCTCCTTGCCCCATCAAAACAAACTTCCAGGGCTGAGCAGAAAGAAAACAGGACAGGATTGGGACTTCACTCAAGAATGTGTCTTTATTGAAGAATTAGTAAGAAAAAAGGATGAACCCTCTGTAAAAAGAGGAGATGTTGCCTCCAAACAGCAGGGAGGAATGAGAGACCTGGGCGGCTTCCCAGCAGTCAGCGTTTCCAGCAGACTGGCTCCCCGTCCCTGGCGAGCCCCGGAGTGTGCCACACCACCAGCAGCAGCTCCGAGCCACCCCTCCCCGCCTCGCCTCCCTGTCCCCCATGACCCTGGGTCCCCTACAGCCATGTGCCGATGGCTTTCTGAAGGCCAGGGATAGATGTGCTAGCCCTGCCTCTTAATGGGGTCCAAGTAGGTTTTGCTTTGGAAAATTCAAACAAGAATGTAAAATGGTTGAGCTCCTTCTAGTCCAACCAAAGAGGACTACCTCCATCCCTTTAGAAGGGAAAGGGAGCAAAGGATCTCCCTCCTGAATGTACACACTGATGGGGTAACTGGACTGTATCACAGTCTGCTCTTCACTAGCATGGAGAGTGGAGACAAGGTTAGAATAGATAACATCCGTGTGAAAGAGTCACTCAGTTCTAGAGGGCAGAGGGGGCACCGAGGCTTCTGACTCTAGCCGGCACTCCTGATGGCTGCCCCGAGGTCCTGGAGCCGGTCACTCCTCTCCAGCGGGGAGATTGTCCTCGATCCGCCTGATGAACCGCATCCGGATTTCTGTCACACCGTCTCCTTTCAGCGTGTCCTGGACAAACTTGGCCTCCACAGCCATCTGGACCTGGGGGACAGTGGGAAAAATGAAGGGGTGGCTGCCTAGTCTCAGCCTCTGGGCAACCGTCGGGGAGAGGTCATCCACAGCAGCCAAAAAAGGGGGTTGGCTTCCCCACAGGACAAGACTGTCAATTCCAACGTTCCCTTGTAGAAGGCAGTGGCCCTGACCTATAAGGAGAGACTTAGCAGAGAACACACCCGAATGAGGCTGGCACCAAATCAAGTCAACCTGGGAATGGATGTTCTGGGCTCTGGGCGCTCACAGCACGTCTCCCAGTCCAGCAGGGAGGCTCGTCACCATGTAGAGACGCCTGGCTTGCATCCTGTGCTCAGCAGCATCACCACCTCAGGCAGCAAAGTGCCAGGTGAGCTACAGGCCTTTCTTCTTTCTCCCTCTTATTCACGCAAACATTTTATCAAGCCCCTACTGCATTTCAGGTGTCCCAGAGGGTAAAGAGCTGTACTCACCATCTCCAAGGCTCCCCGCAACACCCCACACAACAGATTGGAATAAATAAGGGATGAGTGGTTATCAGGAAGTTCCACAAAGTCCACCAAGGGGTTATTTTCCAAAATCAGGGAGAATTCGTCACCAGCTGGACTCCAGTTGGTGATGCTTGGCGTGATGCCCAAGTACATCTTGAACGCCACCTGTCAGGGGACACACAAGAGCACTCTGGGAAGAGCAATAGGGGCTGCAGTACAACAGGGAAGGTGACGGTCTGGCAAAGGGGAACTAAGTGGCTCAGGAACAAAACTGTGGCCTCTGCAAGACACTGAAGCTTTAGGTTTTCAGGGGGAAAGGCATCTGCACACAACTCCACACCCCTCCCATGCACACAGCTGGGCAGCAATTTGCTGTCCTGCTGCACTTCCTAACAGAGGGGAGCAGCGACCTTCTGAGTGGGGTGCTATCTGAGCCCTTCTTCTGGAATGAGAAAGCAGGCCCTGGGGCAGAAGTACTCTGAAGTCATCCTTCCCTCTATCCACCCTCCTGATTCCAAACCCTCACAAAACTCTCCACTGGGTTTGGACAAGGCTCACATGCTGTACACCAGAAAGAGCCAACCTTTAGGTAACTGACACTACAAAGCTATAGGTATTTTATCATGTATTATTACTCCTATATTATACAACACTAACAGCAAACATTGACTATATGTACACTGTATTAAGTGCACTGGTTTACCTGAATGCTCATGTTTTTTAATTTACTCTTTACAACAACCCTGTGAGGAAGCTCTTACTTTCCTCATTTTAAAGATGAGGTAACTGGGCCCTGACTAGGTGGCTCGGTTTCCTGAAGCGTTATCCTGTGCACCAAAGGGCTGCGGGCGGAACCCCTCCCTGGTCAGGGCTCAAACCTCGGTTGCAGGTTTGATCCCCAGTCAGGGTATATACCGGAGATAATCAATGAATGTTTCTCAATTGACATTTCTCTCTTTCTCCTTCCTCTCTCTCTAACATCAATAAATACATCCTCAGGTGAGGATTATAAATAAGTAAGCAAGCAAATAAAAAATAATAGTAACTGGTAATTAAAAGGGTAAAAAATTAAGTTATAAGAAAGAGTAAGTATGGGAATCAGAAGTTGAAGCCAAGTGTGTCTTAATCCTCGGCCGCCATGCCGCTCTGCTACATCTTCCCGGTGGAGATCTGGCTTTGGCCTCCGTGCCGCTTTAACCCACAGCGATGACCCCAGCCACCCTCCTTTTCTCAGAGTTCGTTCTATTCCCAAACCACCAGGAAGGCTTCTTTGGCTTAAACAGCTGCCTAACTAGTCTTTTCAAATACTAAGGGCCTTTCTGAGGGAGAGGGGTAGAGTGGTAAGCTGTGCCTCCCAAAGACAATCCTTCAGCCTGGCCAACTTGCCCAGGATAATGACCTTGGCAATGACATCTGCCGTTTCCCGAAAGTCGTGGCACCTCCCCACACTAGATCGTGCCAAGAAATCTTCAATCAGTCGAACTCCAATGTTATAGCCCCTGGAAAGGAAATGAGAGAACAGACTATATCACGGGCTTTGACTGTCTTATATCTGTACATGAGGCTGTCAGTGGTAAAAGAAAAACAGAGATAATTCCAAAACACCCCAATAAATGAGCTCAGTGGAAACCAAACGCTGGTCATGAGCGACAGGACCCTGCTCTGACTCTAACGGGCCGTGCGGACCCAGGTACTAGGGAGCCCCGTTCTCGCTGCTCCTGCAGAGGAGCTCACTCACATCTTGTCCAGCTGTTTGTTCACATCTTCATCGTTCTCATAGTCCTTGCACAGTTGGGTGACCAGAGCCCCATAGGTCAGGGTGAAGAGCTCAGAGCTCTGAAAGAGATTCAAAAGGCCATCAGGACCAAGGCGCACAAAAGAGAAAGTCTGGGGACAGTCTGGACTGGCCTCAATGCAACTGTCAGGATTCAAAGGAAGGCCACCTGTGTCTGGTAAGAGAACACACCATCCCCTGCAGAGCAGCCAAGGAATTTGATTCCCCAGGGTCACCAGGGCAGGGCTGCTGCCAGACCCACCACCAAACAGGCTGTAAAAGGCACCCCATGCACCGAGCAGTCATCTTCCAACACTTGACCAAGGTGGGCTTCTGCCAACCCAGAGTCCCCTACAGCTCCCAAGCCTAAGCTCCAGTCATCAGAACCTAGTGTGGCAGCAGCAGTCACTGACGAGATCCTGCGAAAGACAGTCCCAAAGCAAACACTTACAAACGGTTCTCTGCAGATTAGCCGGTATGACCAATGGCCTCCCCACACCCTACAGCGCGGGCAGTGTCTGGCCTGGAGTTAAACTGCACTCCCAAGGCCCCACCTGGGAGCAGCAGAGGCCCCAAGGGGTCCTCTCCAGGGGAAGCAAGAAGTCCTAGATGAAGTCCACTTAATGAACGACACCCCTTCTTCTAAGTCACCAGCATGGGAAAAAATTATGTTCCTTTTGACTCACAGCTAGAAAGTTTCCAGGGAAGGGGGTAACTCTGAAACGAACACAATCTTTTGTGTTCTTGGAACACAATACTGACCTCCACTGGTTTCTATTATACTCACAGTTAATATCACAAAAACTCTTTCTCAGGTAAAGAAACCAAGAACAGAGAGATGTGGAAGGTGAAAGAATGGCGAGACCCAAGACACATGAAAAACAGAGTGAAAGCAGCAGGTCGGGGGAAGGCACCATGAGAGTCAAACAAAGTGAGAAGTGCGCTAACTAACAGTTTACCTGGACCCACGGATTCACACAGATGTAAGGCTGAAAAATCAAGACTGCCACTCAACCACGCCCTTCTGAGGGGAGGCTTGTCAAACCTGGAGCAGAGCTAAGTGTCCTGGGGAAGAAAGTCCCAGGGTCTCAGGACCCAGAGCTCCCCACCTCATCCCCATGGCAAGAATAACAATGTGAATGACTTTTGCTTACACACTGCGTTGTTTTTCATCATCTCATTTCCCACCCAC
Source organism: Anoura caudifer (assembly GCA_004027475.1). NCBI lineage: Eukaryota > Metazoa > Chordata > Mammalia > Chiroptera > Phyllostomidae > Anoura > Anoura caudifer. The sequence goes on from PVKU01002528.1 coordinate 187,541, forward strand.
AATAACTCTGTATTTATTTTTAGAGAGAGGGGAAGGGAGAGAGGGAGAGAAACATCACTGTGTGGTTGCCTCTCGCATGCCCTCTACTGAGGACCTGGCCTGCAACCCAGACACATGCCCTGACCAGAAATTGAACCAGCATCCTTTCCATTCGCAGGCCAGCGCTCAACCCACTGAGCCATACCAGCCAGGCCCTAACAGCTAATTATTGACAAAAATAATTTTGGGGGAAAGAACCAAGAGTTTCTGAGCCAATGTTCATTCTATACACTGTTCCCCACAACTGCAATATTAATAAGCCCCCCTAAAACAAAACAAAACAAAACAAAACAAAACAAAACAAAACATTTCTCTGCACTAGGAAGTCAAAGACAATCAGTTTCAGGATCAGGAAGCTCTTTAAACTCAACTAAAACAGTCAGATAGGGTGTCTCCAAGAGACCATTTACCAAATATGGCAATTACGGAGAAGCTATTAAGGAGGAGAATGATTTTTTTAGTAAAGTTAAGGTTTGGCACTAGAATGGCTTAGGCATGAATGGATGGAAGCGATCCAGCAGTAACCAGTCCATAGACTTGGCCTCATTGCATTAAGTCAGGAGAGCTTTCCTTCCATTATTAATGAGCCTTTGGGTAGAAACTCCAAGAGCCGCAGCCCACCGTGATGCCAAGTAACAAGCATATCATGATGTTATCAAGCTCCTTATAAACGCAACAGCCCCCAATTTACTGATAAGATAAATCAGCCCTGGCTGGTGTGCCTCACCAGACTGAACGTCGGCCTGTAAACAGAAAGGTTGCCAGTTTAATTCCCAGTCAGGGTACATGCCTGGGTTGCAGGCTTGGTCCCCACTAGGAGACGTGAGAGGCAACCAATCAATGTATCTCTTGCACATGGCTGTTTCTGTCCCTCTCTTTCTCCCTCCCTTCCCCTCTCTCTAAAAGTAAATAAATAAAATCTTTTTTAAAAATAAAAATAATAAGACTGTGGTATAGGAAAAAAAGCATTCGATGTTTGCTATGTACCAGGTATTAAATAATTGGAGGGAGACAGATAATGAACCAAATAAACAAAATATATGGTTTGCCAGACAGTGATAAGTACTGTGGAGGAAACTGAGCACAAAAGGAGATTAGGGGTATTTACGTTCACACATGCACAGGCGCATATGTCAATTTTAGATAGAACAGTCAGAGAAAGCCTCATTAAGGCATTATCTGCAAAAGAACTGAAGGAAGTAAGCAAGGATACGCATGAAGGTAATGTCCCAGTGAAAACACTCTAGGCAGCGAGTGCAAAGGCCCTGAGATGGGAGTATGCTTGCCCTGTCTGAGAAACAGGAGACCAGTGTGAGTAGAGAGCGGTGGACAGAAGAGAGAACTGCAGAGGAAGTCAGAAGAGGAGGCTGCAGAACCTGAAGACCTGGGTGTTCAGTTCTGTGACCCTTATAACGAAAGGTTCTGTGGGACCTTAAAGGTCAGTAATTTCAACCAGTCCAATTTCTTCAGTCAACTGAAGTACCACATTCCCCCTCCCAACGGAAGCACGAATCTCTTCTGCAACGCTTCTACTTTGATTGCTTTAATTATGTTTAATAAAAATGGCCATCAAATGTTTATTTCAGAATGTCTTCACAGTTTCTCACTGTTCCTCATAACAACCATGAGAGGTCAGCTAAACAAACATCACATATCCCCACTCTACAGGTGACAGTTTAAGTAACTGACACTCAGTCTCCCTATAGTTGAGCCCTTTCCTATAAAAAATGATGCGACCCTAATCCAGGGCCCAGTCTCTCCGAATTTCAGTTTTTCTGGTCTGTGCGATGGCAACAGTACCGTCCGCCCTGCAGGGTTACTGGGGGATTCCAACACGTGTGTAGAGTGCCCAGGGCTCAGTACGAACTCAAGCAGAGATTTTTATTCTTAAACTGGTTCTCTGTGGTGTGGTGCTAGACAGCAACCTGAACTAGGTTCAAAGAGGGAGATTTTGAATCAATATAAAGAACTTTGTAACAACCAATAAGGCATACAGAAAGAGTACTTGGTTTGTAGTCAGAAGACAGGCTTCTGAGTCTGAACTTGCCACTTAACTAGATGAGAGACTTTAGGTCTGTCACTGTACTTTGCTAAACCTCGATCTCCTCACAAAAATCAGTCACAGGAGAACCTGTCATGCCAATACTTGGGAGGATCTAATACGGTGGTCCCCAGCCTTTTTGGCACCAGGGACCAGTTTCATGGAAGACAACTTTTCCTTGGACCAGGGGGTGGGTGGATGATTTCAGGATGACTCAAGCGCATTATGTTTGAGCTCACCTCCTGCTGTGTGGCCTGGTTCCTAACAGGCCCGGACCAGTACCGGTCCACGGCCCGGAGGTTGGGGACCCCTGATCTAATGGGCTTAAAAGCTGCTTGGCTGACCAACAAACCGTAGGAGTGGTTTCACACTCACACAGCCAATATGATCCCCAAGTACTTCAGGCACAACCTGAGCAGAGCAAGCTAAGCCAAGCCTTACCTGAGCTCACTCAGGTGAGCTACTACCCTTGATGGTTTTCACAAGGCTTTTTAATTAGTACCCAAAACAAAACATCAAATCTCCTTAATGGGGCTGAGTTTTAGAGCTAAAGCTCCAAGAGCCACACTTACTATTTTTGTCAACACCAGTAATCTAGTGTGACTGCCCCTAGCAGCTGGGGAAGGAAGGCCAGCAACAGGACCGAGTCCCTGCCTGTCTGCCTCTCCAGCCACCTGTCATGGAGATTCTGAGTGCTGCTACGAAGTAGTAATTCACCTGAGCTCTGGAGAATAGAGCACTGGGGATGGGTTACTGGTAACACAAGAGAAGGGCAGGCCTGATGGTCCCTGAGATTCAAGAACCAGACACTACACAGTCACACGAAGGCTAATACCTCTACCAAAAATGCCTTTTACCGAGTGTCGACTGTGTTCTTAGGTGCAGCGTCACACTGCTCTCTTTGCATGCATTATGTGCCTCAATTAGTCCTCAGAACATCCCTATGACGTAAAAACTATTGTTACCTTTTTAAATTTATTTTTAAAGCTGGTGAAACTGATGCTTAGGACAGTGAATAAACTTGCCCAAGGTCACACTGCAAGTAAGCAGAGAAGTCAGGACTGAATCCCAGACTGTTCCTGAGTTGGTACTTTCCGACTCTGACAGACAGAGTATGTACGTCCCAAGTTAGGGGCTCACACTTCATCTCTGCATTTCCCCACATTACCTAGCACTGACTTTGCATGTGGTTGGGAATCAAGAAAAGTTTGCTACACAAATGGTATGTTTTTACTTAGGTTCATTAACCCTTTACGTCTTGGAAGGCTTGAGTGGGAACACAGCAATCAGAACACTGCTGACTGCAGAAGACTGGGCTGACTGGGAAGATGGCTGTTAGAGGTGGGAACTCCCTAAGCAGAGAAGAGCATGGGAAACCAGGTGGCTACAAAGAGGATCATGTGACAAGCCCCAAGTAGGTACCAGCAGGAACTGAATGAGAAGACATACCAAAACTTCATGGCATTCATTCAATAAACATAGACTGCCTGGTGCCAGGCATCATTCTAAGTGGTGAGAATGGAGCAATGAACAAATATTCCTACTCTCATGGAGTCTCCATTCTCATGGGAGAGACTGAAAATAAATAAGTAGATATATAATTTACAATGAAACATTTAAAATGAAATAGTGCCATGAAGAATAAAAGAGTAGAGTAACAGAAGAGAAAACTAATTATATGATCAGGGAAGGCTTCTCTGAGGAGGTGACACTTGAGAAATTGTGCATGAAGTGACTCCTGGGGAAAGGGAGTTCCAAGCAGCAACAGCAGCTGCAAAGCTTTGAGGCAGAAGTTGCTGTTGGCCCTCCACAATTCCCTCACTTAACAAAGCTGAATGGCTACTAGGGCTGGGGGTGGAGGCTGCAGGTCCCTACTAAAGTACTTTCAAAGACTGCAATATTGATTTCAGGTAAAAAAAAATGTACAAAACAAGAGCCAGTTATGAAAACTAAGCAGGAAGTCCTGCTCATATCTTAAGACAAGGAGGAGGTGGCCCTGAGCTACTGCTCAGTTGGTTAGAGCACTGTCCTGATACACCAAGGTTGTGGTTGAATCCCTGGTCAGGGCACATACAAGAACCAAGCAGCAAATGCATAAATAAGTGGAACAACAAATCAATCTCAATTTCTCTGTCCCCCACCTCTCTAAAAGCAACAAATTAGAAAGAAAGAAAGAAAGAAAGAAAGAAAGCAAGAAAGCTTAAAAAAATAAAATAAAGCCTGGCTGGTGTGGCTCAGTGGATTGAGTGCCCCCCTGCAAACCAAAAGGTTGCTAGTTCGATTCTCAATCAGGGCACATGCCTGGGTTGTGGGCCAGGTCCCCAGTTGGGTGTGTGAGAGGCAACCAATCGATGTTTCTCCCACACATTGATGTTTCTCTCCCTGTCTTTCTCCCTCCCTTCCCCTCTAAAAGCAAATAAATAAAATCTTAGTAAAATAAAAAACTAAAAATAAATTTAAAAAGAAAAGGAAGCAGAAACATATAGCATGCCCCATGCATGTTATACTTATTTAATCCTAAGTGGGCATGATTATCCCTATTATAAAATAGTTTCCAGATAAGGAAACTGAGGATCAGTTGAAAAAGACAGAATTCCAACCAAAACCCATGCTTTTTCCCCTCCATGAGTTTCCTAGCAAATAGGAATAGTTTCCTATTTTTCTTCTTTGTTTAAACTCTTGCTGTATCTTCCAAAACAGGAATTTTTAACCTGTAATCTATGGAGGGGGCCCACAAATCCCCCTAAAATGTAAGTAAATGTCTGTGCATATGCTTTTCTATTTAATATTTCTGGAGAGAAAATCCGTGATGGACACCTCAGCTTCTCAAAAGGGGTCTGAGAAAAAGTGCTCCTCGGGAGTAACAGGGCCTCCCGCAGCACATTTTTGGTGGCTGTCCCCTTTGTGAGATGCAAAGGTCTGAGGGAAGTTTAACCATCCCCTCTGGGGCTAAGTGTCAACAAAAGGCCCTGGATCTGCCCAGCGTGCAACCCTGGACAACGGGAGACATTCTGGAGAAAGTAAAAATATGCCAAAGAAAAGGAACATTTGCCCAGAAGTCCCCTTAGTTTGGAGGAAAATGTCATCTAGTTTATTTCCCAGGCCCGGACCTACCCACAGCCAAACCTGATGGGACTATACGTGTCCCACTATTCCTGGGACAAGAAAGGAGCCTCCCCTTACCAGAGAGGCGCCACTTACTGCCTACGGTGGCCCACCTCTCATTCCACCGAACAGAAAGTTCCTCTCTGGCAAGACCCCTATCTGAGCATCTCTTCCCAGGCCAAGGCAAGTGTGAGAGACAGTATGGCCTAGAAGGCTGAAGTATTAGCTTTGGAGTTAGAGAGACAGGGGTTCAAATCCTAATTCCTCCTACCTGTAAATCTGGGCAAGTTACGTAATCTCTCGGAGCTGGAAAATGGCGATAATATAAGCCATCTGAGAGCACTATTTGGCAGATTAGATGAGATAATATAGGGAAAGTGGCTGGCCCAGTGACTTACACAAAGTAGAGCAATCGGTGGTTATTACTGTTACCACCGTCGTTGTTGTTGGCCTCGCACACGGCTGCACAGCTGCACTCAGGCCGTGGGGTAGGGGTCTCTGAACTACTCCAGCGGCGCCCCCAACCCGCCTCAGGCCCGGGACGCCCCCGGAGTGGCTCTCCCCTCTCAAACCCCCGAACAGCCTCCGCCTTCCCCTGCGAAACCACTCCCCTCCCAGAGCTCAGAGGAGAGCCCTTTCTCAACTGCGCCCGACTCCGGGCCCCTTCCCCAGAATGCCTCTATTCTGCCCCGCCCGCCGAAGTCACAAGCTCCGAGTTACCATTTTCTTGCTCTCGGTGCCACGATTCGCCTGCCTCGACATGGTGCCGGCCGCCCACCCAGCCTCGCCAAAGGCCCACTCGGCGACCCCTTCTGACACGGTTCAACCCAGCCGCGGCCCCTCAGCCTTCCGTACTGTCAGTCAACGGCTCACCGCGCCTGCGCGGTCCGCCGCAGGGCACCACGGGACTCGTAGTCCGGCGAGGAGGGTAACTTCCTCCCGCCCCTTCCCGATAAACGTCGGGTTACCACACCCAACTGCTTCGCAGGCAGCACCGCCCATTAGCGCATCTGGACTACAACTTCCAGAGTGCTCCGCGCGCGGCCTACTTGCCAAGCTTGTATTCCCTCAGGCTGCATTCTGGCCACTGGGTGGCGTCCGCACCTTACAGCAATCCTGTATCATCGACACTTCCCCCCAACTTCTCCCTCCCCCAGCCCCCACTCAGACATGCTCCGCAAATTCCTCTCTCGCCGGTTTTGGTCTTGGAAAGTCCCTCTTTGCAACTAGCTTCTTATGCTTGTTGCTGCAATTCAAAGCTAAATCATCTCAAGGTGTCCCAAAAAACTAGCAATGGCTCACATGCAAATCTGGCCTTTTCATTTCAAAAATGTTTAGTGACCATCTACTACGTGTCAAGCATTTTGCTACTAACTTTCTCTTCAAACTGCCATCTGTCCCCAAACCCGAAACGCAGCCAGCATCTGCATCCTACCACCTGTGACCTCCTGCTGGAATATCCAGTGCGTTAGATAAAGTTCAGGTCACTTTCTCCCTACTCCCGCCCTAGAACAAGTGCACTGCCTGGCTTCCAGAAAAGCTCACTAGTGTGGGTGGCAGTCAGTCCTGGGTTATAATCCCAGTTTCGCCATTTTAGGCAAGTTGCTGGTTCTCTCAGTTGTTATGAAGACTGGTGAGCAGTGTATGCAGAACACTTGGGCACAAAGTAGGCACTCTCTAAAAACAGGCCCCAGAAACAACAGGGGAATGTGCTGGCCACACCCTCACCCATGACCAAGGGGAACTCCTACAGTCCCCGACCAGAGTCCTTTGGTTTCAGCTCCAGCAACTGTTGTTCCCTGGCTGGTCAGTTCTGAGGGGCAGGCTGAAGTAGCTGAACACCCTCTCCTCACTTACCCCTGGTTGCCTGACTTTGCAGCAGCTGCATTCTAGTCCGTAGACTTCACCATGACAACCAGCCTGTCCAGACTTCCAGACTTGAGCCAACCCGGCTGGGAAAGACTGGGGGGCCTCAGGCTGCTCAGGCTGGAAGCCAGTGCCCAGGATTCCCCTGGTCTCTACCTCCCAGTACAGGACAAATCATTACTATACCCTGCTCCCTGTGGCACAGACATTCTGGGGCCTCCCTAGAGACAGAGTGCCCCTTGACTCTTCCTCCGGTGTCAGTGTCTAGGGAAGAGAGCCAAAGGCTGAGGGTTTGGGGAAGGAAAAGAGGGGGTGGAGTGGGGAAAGCAGGGGTCAGCTAGCCCCCAGAGGCCAGCACGCCAGAGAAGAGCATCCTGCATTCCCAGGAGAGAGGACAGCTGAGGTGAAAGCTGCAGTTGGCTGGCCTGTCGGTCTGGACTCCTCCCTGCCGGCTGCCTTTGGCTGCCCACAGAAACCTGAGTCAGAGTCACGGCCAGCCGCCCAACCCCACCCAGCCTGCTGTCAAGCAGGGAGGTTCTGTAGAGACTGCAGGTGGAGCTTCTCCTTGCTTGTCTTTCAACCTCTGATATTCTTCTCTCTGCCCCTGATTCGTCCTCTTGGCATCTTTTTCTTTGGGGCTCCACAAAATGTCAGCCGTCTTGAATCGAGGGTTGGGTGGGGTCCATCTCAGGCTGAAATATAGGATTTCCTGGCTTAGATGGGAATTCAAAGGCTCCCTTAGAAAGCCACTCCAGGGGCTCTTACTAAAGCTCCCATCGTTTTCCCAAATCCCAATTCCTCTTCACCACCCCTCAGGGCCCAAAGAAATTTAGGAACACTAGGCACCGCCCCCCATCTCCTTCTCCCTACTACACAGCAGGGACAGCTTCCCATCCCTAGCAAGGGCTTCAGACAAGGACCTCTTCCCAGGAATCTAAAAGGTTGAACCTATTTAGTCTTGGATCTGAGTTTCTCCCCCTCCAACCCCTCTCTGTTCTGCCAGCTCCCCAAGAGCTGGAGGAAGGCCTTCTTGCAGCTGATGTCACCAATGCCCTTGAAGACATTCTTCACCTCCAGCACCAGGGAGTGGGCCCTAGGGGCTATGGCTCCCGGGGAAAGCAGCCTGGGTTGGAGACCCCTTCCAGCAGCGGAACCTTGGGGGTGGAGTAGGAGAATCTGATGTCTGTTCTTCCCAGTTGTCCCCACCCCACCAAGAGGCCCCTCCCACTTCCTACTTTGTGGGTGAGAAAACAGCCTCCAGGGCCTGGCTCCTGATTCATATCCTCCTGTCAAATCTCCCAGTGATTTCCTTCACCCCTCCATCAGGTTCACCCTGGACCCTGCCTCACCAAACCTAAGAAGTTGTATAAACTCCTGCCCTCTTCGTAAAAGGATCAGAAAGGAGACATATTTCTGAACCCCATTCAGTGACCTGCCCCCAGTCCAGCCTGTGGTGAGGCCAACAGCTCATTCATTCCTGTTTCCATAGAGGGGGAGGGGACTGCCCTGGGCGGTAGGGGAAGCACTAGAGAGGCCACAGAGTTCCCAGCCCATCACCTAGGAAGTCAGGGTATCCTGTTGGAGCTTTCGCTCTTTAGCTCTTTAGCTTGGCATGTTACAAGAGTCCCCACTTGCTTCTTCAGAATTCGTAATGTTTTTTGGGGGGAGGGGGGCATGTGGAGCCCCTCAGGTACTGTCAGTCAGACTCAAAGAGAGACACCCACTCTAAACCCTCTCAGTGGCCAAGGCCCGCCAGGGATGTGCTGTGGATCCCGGTCAGTTATGGGGAGAATGGAGAGAAGTGTACCCCATCTGTCTCTTCTGATTGTAGCTATCACAGGACACAGGTGCTCTCCAGGCTCCATCCTCCCAGTTCTTGTTGGGGCCCCCTCTACACGGAGGAAGCCTCCTGAGGCTGGACAGGGAAAACTGTGTGGCAAGTTACCTAATGCCCTGCTGGTCCCCACCACTAGCAACTTGTGAGGGGGCACAGGTGGCCCCACCCTCAATCTAGGGAAGGGCTCCTCAACCTTGGCACCAGTGATGTTTTGGGACCTGATGATTCTTTGTTCTGGGGGCAGTCCTATGCACTGTAGGACATTAAATGGCGTCCCTATCATCCAAGCACTGGATTTTAGTAAGAGCCTCAGTTGTGACAATCAAAAGTGCCTCTAAACATTGCCAAATGTCCTGTAGGGGAGCTAAATTGCCTCTGGTTGACTATCACTGATGGAGGCTAATACCATGCATGGTCTCTTTGCAGTGAGCTCCACAAAGTCAATCTCAGATCCTTGGACCCAACAGAGGGTTTCCAGTTCTGTAGCACTGTTCACCCTCCCCTTCTGAAGGCTCTTCAGCAGCTCTCCATGATCCGCATCCCGTAGCTCACTATGCCCGCTGGCACTCAAATCCATCCCCGGCCTATCTTTTCTTTTTTAGCTACGACTTCCCCCTGCACTATTTCTGAGCTCCAGCCAATGAGGGTATCTCACTACTCCCACCTACACATCTTTGTTTCTGAGGTCAGCTCAAGAGCAGTGGTGGGAGGCAGAGGAAGAGGCATCTCTGATGGCTCTCCCTCTGGTGGGTTCTGTTCATGAATTCTCCTGAGTCTAGTCACTGCCTGCCTCAGGGTGGGCCTGTCCAGCTCCGGAACACACAGGCCTTGAGGCCTCTCTGACCTCACAAAGGACAGTCCTGGACATCATCGTCCACACAGTGCCCCACCCTCACCCTGCAGATGGGATGACTGCCCACAAAGATTAGGGTATCCGCTCCTCATCACAATGTGCTTTTGCCTTTGAAGCCCCACCGCCATCATCACACCTATTTATTAAGCATTTCCTGTACGCCAGGCTCTGTGCTCCGCACTTCATCTGTGTTACAGTATTTTTCACCTTTTCTAACAAACCCACGATACCCCATCATTCCATTATTTTCCTGACTTTATAGGTGAGCAAACCAGCTTTCAGAAAAGTTAAAAGACACTAGCTTAAGGTTACCCACTCCACCTGCAGGCCTTCTATCAACCTGTCTGCTAATGATTTTGGGCTGGAGGGAGAACTATTCCTTCCCCATCCCTTCCCCCACAGAGCTCAGGCCCCTGAATTGCTCCTCCTGAAACCCAGACCCCTTTGTTCTCCACCCTCCTCCTTGAAATGGCTGCTCTATGGAACTGCTCAAAGGAAGGAGACATTGGCGGGAAAGGGGGGCAGGAGAATAGCATCTCACTGGGCCTAATCTCTGGACAATGGAGACCTGGAGAACTGGAGAAATGACCTTCTAGAGTTCAGGACAAAGGGCAGGCCTGGGGTAGGCAGGCCCAGTTGCACCTCCTCCTGGCTCTGTCAATCTCTGCAGCACCACCATCATCGATCCACCTTCCCAGCAGGCTCCCCCTTCTCTGCCCAGCCTTCGCCTGACTTGGCTGGAGGCCCCACCTCAGCTGGCACTAACAGGGATTTGGGGCATCCACTCCGCAGGTCTGGGAAGTGGGGTTCCTTGTGGGAGGGGAGTCAGAAGAGTTCAGTCACTCCATCAACTAGCCACAGGGGAGAAAATTCTTCCTAGAATCGACAGGGTCTTCCGACGAGGGGTGGGGAGGTACTGGCCCAGACCACCCAGTATGGAACTGGGAGGGACCCAGCAGATTAGAGGCCTGGGTAAAGCAGCGGTGCAGGCCTGTAATTACCGGAGAGGAGCAGGGAAGACACCAACCATAGGATGCTGCAAAGAGATAGCCTAGCCCATTTAGGGGTCTCACTGTGACCCTCCTTCAGGATTTTATTTGCAGTGGGTCTGAGAGAGAATTTAGACTTGAAGCTACCGCCAAGGCCCAAGAGCCTGAGCTCCCAGGCTCCAAGGTGGGACTGGGGGCTCGCAACTCCAGTCCCCCCGCCCAGTCCTAGCGGCGGGTGAGTCACCAGAGCGCTCCCTACATAGTCCTCTCGCGCGGCAGCGCGTACCAACGCGCGGCCGCAGGGGGAGGCAGCTAAATGGGGATCCTCCCGGAGCCTTAGTGGTCCCTCGGCTGCAACCATAGGGAGGTGTTAGGACGCTTGAGGCCCGACGCCCCAGGTCGGGGGACGAAGCGGGTGGGAGGGACGCAAGGCGGCTCGGTCCCCGACCACTGCGGAGGTGGCTCTCCCCGCGTCGCACTTGGTACGCGCCAGCTGAGAGGCCAGGCCCAGCCCGGGCGGTACAATAGGGTTGGGCCGCGGCGGTGACTGGGCCGGCGCCCGGCAGGGAGCAAGATCGCAGTCGGGCCCATTAGAACCTGGGTGACCGGCGACTCCGAGCCTCTCAAGCCACCAGGCGAGCCAGCTTCTACCTTCCCCGGAGCGTCTCGCCTCCGAGTCGTTGCCCGCTGGGCCGGGCTGGGCGTGATGCGCCGCGGGACCCCTGTCCTGGCCGCTGGCCGCCGCCGCCAAGACCCCAAGACACCCCAGTGACGCCGCAGCCATGGAGAACGGCCCACAAGCAGAACCGGGTGCCAGCGCACCCTCAGGTATGCCGGGAGCAACGCAGAGGCGAGATAGGGGGGAGGTCGAGGAGCCTCGGGGAAGCGGAGGACAAGGCTGGCCCGCTGGGCGGGGACCCCTCCCCCGCCGCGCCCTCTGACCAGTTAAAGTTTAAAAATAAAGGCTGGCTGCGGTGGCGGCGACTCGGGACCACTGATGCATCTTCTGACAGCTATCCCTTCTCTCAACTCGGGCGCTGGGGCGCATTGGGAGGTGGGATCCGCGAGGAACCCGCTCCGGAGTTGTCGGGTGACCCTTCCTCCCCCCCAACCTCAGCCCAGTGCCACCTCGACTTCCCTGCCCCCACCCCCCTTCCCATCTACCCAGGCCCTGAAGATCCTCTTCTACTGAGCCAGGGCGCGTCTGCCCTCCTTCCTATCCCCGGTCGGCACGTGTGACCCTGGCCTGAATGTGTGTGTTGCGGGCGCCGATTCTTAGGACTGGAGCCCTGCATACCGAAGCCTGGGCCCCGGGTACCCCACGCTCAGGCCCGGGCTCAGACCTCGCCCCCACCCCATCCCTCCAGCTGCCGCGCAAAGGGCCTGTTGCTGCTGCGGGCGGGCGGAGAGGCGAGGCGAGAGAGGAGGGGAGGGAAGGGGGAGGTCTTTAGCGGCCGCTGCCAAGTAACCCGCCGGATAAAGGCGAGGGGGAGGGGGAGGTAGCATTGTTTGGGGCGAGGGCGGGAGCTGGGGAGTGGGCCGACTCCTCTGCAGCCTGGCCTCCTCCGGAGCCCACCCAGCCGGATTTGGGGAGGAAGGGGAGGGAAATAAATCTGCTTATCCCACTCGTCCTCCTTCCCAGCCTCTCTGGGCCTGAGTCTCCCGCTGGAGAATGAGGTGAAGGCTTGAGCCGGCACTCCGGGGACTTGACACATCACTCCTCAGCCTGAGACTTTGGATACATACCCCCTTACTGTCTCTGGTCTCTCTCCCTTTTTTTCTTTTTCTCTCTCTCCAGGCCCCAGACCATCAAAGCTCTCCCTCCCCTCACCCCACCTACCCAACCACCATCTCCCAGAACTTCTGCAAATCCCATTCGGATCTGGGAGCAGCTGATGAGGGGGTGGGGACAGATTTCTGGTTGGGCCTGGCGTTGAAGGGAGGGATTTCTCCTTTTTCTTCCTGGAAGGGGAGGGAAGAGAATGATTACTGAGGACCCAAGTTCTGTTTCCACTGACTCAGGGGGGGAGGTGGCCCCATCCCCACACCTCCAAGGAGTCCTAGAGCCTAATCCCCACTGTTACCTCCCTGGCCCCTGGGGCGTGGGTGCAGGATGAAACAGTGTCTGTGGGTGTGGAGAACCCAGGACAAGGTGGAGCCGCTTGGCTGTGGGTGGGCTCCTCCCTATGTCGGTGTGCGTGCTGTGAGGGGACCCTGTGGGTGTGGGAGGTGGAAGATGCAGAAGGGAGGCTATTAGACTGGTGTGGTTCGGGAGGTTTGTAGGTTGTGCCGAAACAAGGGTGCTTGGGTACGCCATGGCTCTGCGCAGAGTCTGAGAGGGGACACCCAGAAAGGCCCAGCCTGGGTCCATTCTGGCTGGTTAGTGGCCCTTGCACCCGCAGGTCCCCAGCACCAGTGTGTCCATCATGGCCTGAATCGGGGTGATGACTGGGCTATAGGTGAGGGCCTGAGTGGCTGGTCACTTTATAATTAGGGCACTTGAGTGGGATGCTTGTCTGAACTGGGGAGTCTGCATGGGGCCTGTATATAGGGTCCTAGTTGGGAAGATTATTCCATGTGCAGGGGTCTGGATGGAGTAACATGAGAACCTGGATTGTAATGTTGCCTGTTCCTTACACAGAGAGAAGTGGAAGGAGACAGAGGTCCCCTCTCTGCCAAGGGTTTCCTAGGAATAAAGGTCCTGCCCATTAGTTGTGCCCTGTGAGAGTTTGGGGCATGGCCCTGAGACCGTGCACATGACATGATCCTTTTGCACACTGAACGTTAACAGGAGGCAACATGGAATAGCGGACAAATGTGGTATCACCTTTGGGTCAGAAGACCAGGATGGAAATCCCAGTAAGCCATTTACTGGCAACGGGACCAGAGCAAGCGACTTACCTTCTCCAGACACAGTTTATGCCCCTGGAAAATGGAGGCAGTGTTATCAGTCTTGGGGGTTAGAGTCGGGGTTAGAGATTTAGAGATGAGGTACCTGAAAGACCCTGGCACACGAACACCCTCAGGGCAGTGTCGTTGCCGTTACTGTGGTCATGCCCATCGGAACTGATGCCAGCAGAGAGGGAGGAAATACGTTTAGGGGAGGCGAAGGCAGAGGTTGGGAGTCACTTTGCTTAAGAGTGTAGACCCTGGAATCAGAGTTTAAGTCTCCACTTCATAACTTATTACAGTTTGACCTCAGGTAAGTCACAACCTAAGTCCTAAGTTTTTCCGTCTATGAAATGAGAATAATGCTAGAAATTATTTCATACAGACAGTAGGGTCATTAATAACACGAACGCATAAAACCTTTAGCCTCAGCCCTGGCATGCACTTAGTGCTCAATAAACACTAGTAATTTGTTTTCTGTCCTCATTATTCTCAATTCCTTTGGAGACCTGAGGAGGAGACGTGATTGATTAGAACTTCAGGAGGTAAATGAGGAGCACAGCAAGGGGGTGGGACTTCTAGCCAGGGTGTGGTGGGGCAGTGGGAGTAGGAGAGGACACAGGACACCTCCTGTGCTTGCCACATGCCAGCTCAGGGCCAGCTGTGCAGACAGCAGAGATGTGAATCAGACAGTCCCTACCCTCAGGGAGCTGCTGGCCCACGGAGGGAGGCAGATGTGTTCACTGCAGGGAAACCCAGGTAGCATACAGTGGTCAGAGGGCTCTGCTTTTGGAAGGCCTCTCAGAGGGGGAGGCATTTGAGGTGAATCCGAAAGGAGGATGGAAGTCAGTGAGGCTGGCACCGTGGACCACATTTCTGCTTACAGCAGCCAGCCTGGCTAGCACCTCCCACTGACAGCGTTGTCCTTCCTTGGCCTGGTGGGCCCAGTAATGAGACCTCTAACGAGCCCCTAATGGGCAGTCGAGCCCCTAATGGGCAGTCACGCAGATGCAAACGAGGAGGAAAGGGCACTAGGCCAGTTCACCCCTTGCTTTCCCTCAGGAGGCCATCAGTTGGTGATGGGCAGGGCTCAGGGACTGGGGAAAGGAGCTGAAAGCAGGGCCCACACTAGCAGTGGTGGCATTTGAGGGCAGTCAGGGCAGGTCTCAGGTCTGACCTAGGCTGCAAGTTAGGCCAAAAGCAGCTGGGAGTTGTGTCCTTGGGTCCCTGCCGGGCCTTGGGGCCAGTGAGGGAGTCAAAGAGCCAGGTCCAGATAATGCAGCTTTGTTGACAGTGGCAGCTCTGCCTGGCACCCCTGGCACAGCCTTCAGTGGCTTCTCCATCACCTCTCAGCTGCAGCTCTGTCCTGAGGGGAATAGAGAGCGTGGTAGGGGTCAGAGAACACGGCATTGCTGCGGCCATCAGCAGCACTCCTCGCCACTTGTAAGAGCAGATGTGGGTGAGGAATAGACTCTCTGGTGAACTTACTTTCCACTCCTATTTATTAAGGGCCTTCTCTGTGCCAGGCACAGTACTCAGCATGTCACATGCCTTGTCTCATTTGATCCTCAAAACGTAAGTACAGACTAGTATTATCCCCATTTTACAGATGAGGCTCAGAGAAGCAAAGTCACTTGCCTAAAGTCACACAGCTAGGAAGTGGCAGGGCGGGATTTGAACCCAAGCCTGTCTTGCTCTAAAGCCTGTGCACCAAACCTGTCTGCTGAGTTATCATGCCAAGCCAGTGGGTGACAGTGTGGCCCACTTCCCTTGTATGACTGGTCTTCTGTGGGCATCTTGGTCTTGGGGACCCCATGATCTTTTTTCTTGGGTAGGCAGAGGTAGAGTGTGTGCCTCCCCCTAACCCCCAGTCCTACCAGTTTGGAGTTTGAATAAGTCAGACCAGGAGAAGGCCTTGGGCCCAGGCAGTCCAGCCAGTGGGCCATCCTCAGGCCTTGGCCTGAGGCTGGGCCTCTGCCCTCAGCATCTAGGCCTCAGTTTGGGCAGCTCTGCTGGGGCTCAGGGAGGGCCATGCTGGAGCCCGGGCTGCGGGATGGGGTCATTTCCTGCCGCCTAAAATAACAGGAAGTGGGTGCTCCTGATTGGAGGCTGGGAACAATGGCCGCCAACCCAGCCAGAGAGCTCCTTCAGATCTGCAGTTTCAGTTGGGTTCCCGGCTTTATCAGAGGCCTGTGGCCTGGCCCCAGTGTCTGGCCAAGGGTCTGTGGCCCAGGTTCTGAGGACTGCTCGCTGGAGCAGGCTGCCCCCTCCCAGTTCACTCCCTCAGAGCTGGTTCCGCCGGAAGTACTGCTGCCCCCTAAGGGCCCCTCTGTTCCAGCCCCACAACCAGGCATCCATCCCCCAGGGTTTGTCCTTCCTCCCTACCCCCATGCTCCCAGCAGGTCTCTTCAGAAAGAGAGGAAGCTCAGGAGGTTGTCCCTTTGGGTGGTAGACTGAGGGTAAAAACCGTCAAACAGATTTGTGTTCAAACCCCCAGCTTTGCTTCTGACCAGACCAGCCGTGTGGCTTAAGCAAGCATCTTAATATCTCTGAATGTGTTTCCTCATTTGTAAAACGGGGTAATGTGATCTGCCTCATAGGATTGTAGTGAAGATGAAATGGACTGACATGTTTAAAGCATTCGGTTGTAAGTGACACAGCGTTAGCTGTTGCTACTGTTAACTGGACTTTCCCTGGGCCCAGAGGGGCAAGGCAGAAGTGACCTGGATGAGGCTGTGTAAATATATATACTGGGGACATTGTGTCTCTGAGCGCTCTGTGTGTCTCTGAGGCACGCAGGGGATCCCTTTCTCCGTGCACATGCATGAAGGGAGAGAGAGAGAGAGAGAGAAATGTGTCTTGTTTCTTGCCATTGTGGGGCTCTGTCCACACTGGGTGTTTCTCCCTGTGGTGTGTACTCACTCTCTCTCTGTATCTTTTCCCCTTTGTTGGCCTCACTGTCTTCATCTGTCTGGTCCAGTGCTACCACCTAAGGAGCTCCTGTGAGAGTCAGGAGGGTTCTGGCTAGAGGTGCTGATCTCTGTCCCAGCTCCTCTCTCCGCCTCGTGCCTCTGTCTCCCCATGCTCCCCACTCAGCAGCGCTGTCTGTGCATCCCCTCCCCACCAACTCTCCCTGGCACTCTCTTGCTCCGTCCCCTGCTCCCTGCTCCCTCTGCCCGGATGCCTCACTTCCTGCCTCCTGGTGGCCAGCCTGGGCAGGAGCCTGCCTTCCCTGCATTCCTGCACTCTGAGCTCAGTGCCTGCTGGCCCCACCTGCACCCTTCATCATCATAGGGGTAATCTCCTTAGGGATAACCTCCCTGGGGGAACCACCTAATCGTTTCCTTCTTCAAGGAATAGGCTGGAGCCTTGGGGAAGGGTGACGCCTATCAGAAACAGTTTTGACATAAGGGTTTTGTCATCAGATAGCCTTGAGTTCATGTCCTACCTCTGACACTGGCATGAGCAATTCACCTCATCTAAGTTTTCTTACGTGTGAATCAGGGACCATCCATAGTACTTTCCCTTTAAGACTGTCCTAAGAATTCCATGAGATGAGGGAAAGTTCCTAGGATATATAGAAGGGCTTCGGTTCATTGGTTTGTTTCCCTTCCTGGGCTTAGGAGCTGGCAGGGCATACACAGACAGGGCTCTGATAATGATCGAGATGTTTAGGATTAGAGAGGTTATGCTTTTTCAACTATATGCTGGCTAAGTAGCTTTCCACAGTCTGTCCATCCATCCATTCACCTGCGCAGGTATTCCTTAAACTGACACAGACCTCCTGCTCTGTGCCGGGCAGGTACTATATAAGGCACTGGGGCTGCAAGAAGTATTAAGACCCAGGCTCTTTACTCTGTGGCTGTTGCACCATCAGGGAGGCACACCGAAAAGCCAGGCTGAGTTCTCAGTGTTGGGAGTCTTTGGTGCGGCGGCAGTTGCTGAGGTGGGAGGAGGGAAGGGCCAGAGGACAGGACTGCCAGCTCCCAGAGGGTGGAGAGGGCGAGTGATGGGACAGGCCCTCCAGGAGGCTTGGCCTGAATCTCCCCGCAGACCCCAGATGCAGTCCTCCTTGGGGCTCCTGAGAACACAAGCCTGACTGACCCTGTGACCAGCCCCTGCACCTTTGCCCTGCCAGCGCTCTCTGTGCCAGGAAATAAATACAAACGGTCTCTTATCCACTTCTGAACAAACACTTCTGGTAGATATTGATGTAGCAAAATAAAACTAACAGTGGCTAAAACCTCGGATTTATTTGATTTTTTAAAAGACTTTATTTGTTTATTTTTAGAGAGAGGTGAAGGGAGGGAGAAAGAGGAAGAGAAAAATTGAATTAACCAGTTCCCTCTCACATACCCCCAACTTGGGACCTGGCCTGCCACCCAGGCACATGCCCTAACTGGGAATCGAACCAGCGACCTTTTGGGTTGCAGGCCAGCGCTCAGTCCGCTTAGCCACATCAGTCAGGGCTAAAACCTCACAATTAGACACAAAACAAAGATAAAATAGAATGAAAGATCACATTTTAGGATTAAAAATGGGACACGTCAGAAATTAGTTAAACCATTCCATATAGATAATTTATCAAGGAATTAATTTGGCTTAATATAATTTATTCTGGATAACACTGCCCCAATCACATTTCATTAGGGCTGGCATAATTCTGAGGAAAAATATTTGTATTCCAGGTCAATAGTCCGCCAGGTCCAAAAAAGAGTTCCAAAAGTCCTGTTTGCCTCTCTAGAAGTCTTTCTTTTTCAGCTGCTGGAATAAACACTTTTTGTTATTGTTATTAACTTCTACCTGAGTGCCTTAGTCCAGGAAGCTGCCCAAACTCAACTGAGATGGAGCTGCTTGTTGTTTCACTTCCCTTCAAGAGTTTATTCCTTGGCCATAAATTGCCCCATGGGTTTAGTCTTTGTTGGAGTAAAAATCTCTATGCATCTGTTCTAGGACAGGGTGGCTTCCAATACAGCATTTTATTCTCATGTAACAGCATTTCTTGATTGTCTGCATGTACTTGGCAGTGTGGTGTCTGCTGGTGATGCAGCAGAGAGCAAAGCAGACAGGGCCCCACCCTTGTAGGGCCTCCTCACAACCTGCAGGGAGACTGACAATGAAAAAAGAACCACCTGAGGAAGTCTGAGACTTCAACAGTCACAGAGCTCCTAACGAGAGGCGCGTGGAACCATGGCTGTGTGTCAGGGGGACTTCACCCTGGCCAGAGAAGCCAGGAGAAGGCTTCCCTGAGGGAATGCTACCTGAGCTGGGCAGGGTACGAAGGGTCACTGGGAGCTGTCCTCCAACAGAAGAGAAGGCGCATGCTCCCCCCACGGCTAGGTGCTGTGTGGCTGGTTATCTGAATTAAAAGGTCAGTGCGGCTGCTGCGATGCAGAGAGCAAGTGGGAAACGAAGGTGAAGAGGAGATTCAAAAGGTTGGGGACTTCGAACTATGCCGGATTTGCATCTTGGGTTCAAGAATTTTATCTGCACAGCAGTGGGAAGCCACTGAGAGGTTTCAGATTTGCATTTGGAAACAATTAACTCTGGCTGCTCCATGGGGCACAGCATGAGAATGGGTGTGGGGAGGGCAGTGGGAGGATTTTGCAGTCATCCAGGTAAGAGAGATGCTGATGGTATCTGCCAGGGTGGAGTTCATTGATTTGTTCGTTCAACAGATGGTTGTGGAGCTCCTGTGTGCCGGCGTCTGTGGGCACCAGAGATAGAATGGTGAACGATAAAGACAAAAATTCGTTCCCTCGTGGAGATTATCTTCTGCCAGTGGGGGGGAGTGTTAAAATGGTATTAATGCTTGTGGAGAATATTAGAGTTGAAAAGAAGGAAGTACAGTTGGAAAAGGGAGGGAGATGTCAACTACAGTTTGTAATTTTGAATAGGGAGTCTGAGAAGGCAACACTGAGAAGTGACATTCTAGTAAAGACCTGAAGGGTCTTTACTAGACCCTTCAGGAAGGAAGTGAGAGGGAAGTGAGACGCGCATAAACCGGGGACAGAGAATTCTTGGCAGAGGGCACAGCACGTGCAAAGCCCTTTGGCAGCAGTGTGCCTGGCACATGTAAGGAACGGTGGCTGGAGTAGATGGAGCAGGGGGCGAAGGGGAGGAAGAGATGAGGCCTGAGAGGGAGGATCCTGAAGGGCCCTTGGAGGCCATTGTGGTGCCTTTGCTTTTTCCTCCTTGGGAGCTGGGGCATCTTCGGAGGTTCAGGGCATGATTTATTCTGACTTGTTTTTAAACAGAATCCCTTGCTGCTGTGCTAGGAAAAGACCAAAGGGGCATGAAGAATGGCAGTGGGGGGGGGGTGTCTTTTATAAGGGGATGGCAGTGGCTGAACTAAGATGTTAAAAGTGGAGATAGTAAAAGTGATTGGATTCAGAGTATATTTGCCACATTGAGCCAAAAAGATATACTGAGAGATTAGATGTGGAGTATCAGATAAGAAAAAGATTCTAAAGTGACTCCACGGGTTTTGGCCCGAGAAACTGGAAGGGTAGGGTTGCCATTGGCTGAGATGGGAAACCTGAGAGAGGAGCGGCCTCGGCCTGGGTGGGGGGTGGGGGGTAAATCAGAAACTCATTTCTGGATGTGTTAGATTTGGGGTGTCTGTAAGACATCCAGGGGTGTCAAGTAGGGTGTTACATGAGCGAAACTGGAACTCGAGGGAGAGGTCTGGGCTGGAGAAACAGATTTTGGTTGTCGTCAGCAGAGTGATGGTATGAAAGCCATGAGTCTGGATGAGATCACCGAGGAGGTACGTGTAGCCAGAAGAGAGATGCAGTCCTCCACTGGGCCCTGGGGCACTCGGGCGCTGAGAGGTTAGCAAGTTAAGGAGGGATCAGCAAAGAAATCTGAAAAGTCGCAGCCAGCAATGTAGAAGGAAAACCAGGAGGGCGTTATCTTCAAAGCCAAGTCAAGAAAGTGTTCAGGGAGCACCAAAGGATCGACTGTGTCAGATGGGCTGAAAAGTTAGCAAGACAAGGCCTGAGGGAAGGCTGCTGAATTTAACAGCGTGGAGGTCACTGGGAACCTTGAGAAGAGCAGTGTCATGGAGCAGCGGGAGAGGGGGCCTGGCCTACGTGGGTTCTTGTGGCAGAGATGGAAAGAAGTGGACAGATTCTGTCAGGCACAGGCATGATGTACCTACTCCCCATGGGTCCCAACAACTTGGTGGGGAAACAGGCTCAGACAGGTGCAGGGCTTGTCCACAGCAGGGCTAGGTTTCCCCACTCAGGCCTATCCGACTCCGACTCCGAAGGCTGAGACCTTTCTACTCAGCTGTGTCTGACACCCAGGTGCAGGTCCTTCACGCCTCCCTCCCTCTCTCCCTCATCCCCAGTTCCCTTTACACAGCTCACCAGGACCTGGTGGAGACTCTGCCTTGCCTGGTGGGTGTGATTTGCCTAGGTCTAGACAAACATCCACCTACCTGTTCTCCTTGCAACATCCGCAGCACGCACAGGTGCTAGGAGAATGGCAACATGCGGACCTCACCCTCGTTCAGCCTTCACGCTGAGTGCTGATACCTCTAAATGCCTTAGATTTCCTTTTGTCCCAAACAGTCCTGGGTTCAAATGCTGCCATGTACTAATTCTAAAAAAATTTTTTTCTGAAGGGTCTAGTTCAGCTCCTGGCTCATAGTAAGCATTCACTGTAATGAATTCATTGTAAGCTACTACAGTAAGTCCTCGCTTAACGTTGTCAGTAGGTTCTGTGACTTGAAGTGAAACAACATAGAATATACCAGTTTTATTATAGGCTAATTGATAGAAACAACAGTTAAGTTCCTGTGGCATCGACGTTATAACAAACAGATGTATGAAACTGTGTTATTCGAGGACCTGCTGTAGTTTTCTGGCCAGTTGGAGTTGGAAAGGAGTTTGCAGGTGGCTGGGAAATAGACCGGCAGTGACAAGGCAGCTTTCTGGCGCTGGTGCGGGGAGAGCTGGGTGGACCAGCATGGAGTCTGGGTGCCGCTGGGGAGGCAGGGCCTCAGCTGAGGCTCTTCCCAGAGCCCAGAAAGCTAGAAGGAAGGGAATGAGGGGAAGACAGTGTGAGCCTTACATAATTTCCTTGTGTAACACATATTACCTCATACTGCCTCAGACAGCAGCAGGGCGGTGTAAGGGGTAAGAGCACGGATCCTGGTGACAGAGGCTGGCGTCCAGTCCAGCTGCCATCACTTACCATCTGAGCGACTTCAAATCACTTCACTCAACATCTCTTTGCTGTACTTTCCTCATCTGTGCAAAAGACATTTATAGTTCCTCCTTCCATAAGTGTTGGCAGTGAGGATTAAACTGATGTGTGTAAAACGCTTTCAATATAGAAAGCTCTGGAGAGATATATAACTGCTCACGGTTGTTGCTATCACTAAAACTCCTCACAGTCCTGTCTGCACTGTAGGTGCTGTTTGCGTTTTCTAGAAGAGGAGCTGGCTGTGGCACAGAGAGGGTCTGTAACTAGCCCCGAGCCACACAGTTAGTGGGGAAGTCGGAATTCACATTCAAATAGTCTGTCCTTAGAGCCCATACTCAACCACCAGATGCCTGTCTCCCTGAAAGAGGTGCCCAGTCCCAAAAGTGACTCCTTGGGAGTCCCTGCGCACACACATTGTCACCCCCAGGGATGGGGAGTTTGCCACCTCCTGAGAGGGCCAGAGTTCCCAGAGCTGAAGACCTAGTATAGTGGAGGCACCTAATAAGAGCAAAAGAATGCTCCCCTAGATTCACTTTCCCATGGACTGTGGCCCTGCTCCCTAAAGCCAGGTCAGTGGCTGTCACCACTTGTCCCTTCAGTGCCCAGAGTAGCCTCAGGTGGCGTCCTAGCCTCAACACACAGAGGCTTCTCTTTGGGAGCTTTGTAAGTCCCACAGGAAAAGGGAGGGAAGTGCCGCTACCTGGCACAAGTGCCAGGTACTTTACTGACATCTCTACTATCTCGGGATTATTGCCCCATCTTACGGATATGAAAACTGAGACTCAGCCCTGGCTGGTGCGGTGCAGTGGGTTGAGCACCAACCTGCCAACCAAAAAAGGTCGCAGGTTCCATTCCCAGTCAGGGCATATACCTGGGTTGCCATCCAGGTTCCCCAGTTGGGGGCGTGAGAGAGGCAACCAATCGATGTATCTCTTGCACATTTATGTTTCTCTCTTTCTCTTTCTCCCTCCCTCCCCCTCTCTTTAAAAAAAGTAAATAAATAAAATCTTTTTAAAAGAGAGAGAAAGAAAACTAAGGCTTAGTGAAATTGACTAGCCTGCCCAAGTTTACCTGCCAGGGAAGCAGGCCCTCCTTTCCTGTCTCTCCGTGCTGGCGTCAGAGTTGGCCCTCACTGAGTGGTGCCAAGGCCTGTCTTTAGCTGCCCCGCGGCGTCCACGTGCTTACCTGTGTGCATACGCAGGCAATACCAAATCGTGTGGCTTTCTGCCTTCGATCTTTGGTATCTTTTACAAGGCCCCTGAAATACTAATCTCTTAAAAGAAGAAATCTGAGGGTGGTTGGGAAAGAAGAAAGGTCACACAGTGCACAGAGCTGGCTGCCTACCCGGCTGGGGTCCCACCTGTGCCTACGTGCTGTCCTTCTTCTTTGTCGGTCCCATGTGCCCAGCGCCGGCGCCCTGAGTCCCAGACCCAGGGTTCACGGTGCCCCTGAGGTAAAACGGAAAGGCGACGGGGACAGACATGGAAACCAGTCATGACCATTCGGTACAAACTCTTTTCTCAGTTTTTCCAAAACACCTTGCTCCCTTCCACCCTTTGTAAATGCTTTTCCTTTTGCTGGAACCCTCTCCTGATTTTGCCAACTCTAGCTCACCTTTCAGAGCTCGATTTAGTTGTTATTTCTTCAGGAAGCCCCCAAATGCAGGTTAACCATCTCTGTTCCTTACCCCCCCACATAGTACTTACTCTGTACTGTAACTGCCTAGCTCCTTGTCTGCCCTGCTAGAGGGTGGGTGGGACCATGGCTGTTTTCTCACCATTATATCTTAGTATCTGGAACAGGGCCTAGTACATAGAAGGAGCTCAGTGAATATGTTGGGTGAATAAATGAATAAGACAGTCGGACAAAGGAGAAAGAGCTTCAAGTTGACCTGATGGTGTCTGTGCACCATCTGACTCTTCTCTCTTGCGTTGGTATTCTAGCTGTGGCAGCCAGGACCCCCCCAGAGCCAAGACCTTCTCCAGAGGGTGACCCCTCGCCGCCGCCGCCGCCGCCGCCATCGATGTCAGCCCTCATCCCCGACACCCCCCCGGATACCCCTCCAGCCATGAAGAATGCCACAAACTCTAAGCAGCTCCCACTGGAACCAGAAAGCCCTCCAGGGCTGCTCGGGCCTAGACCAGCCCCACAGCAGGAAGAGTCCCCTTTCTCAGAAGCGAAGATCGGGGGACCCACCCCACCAGCCACAGGCCCACGGGATTCCAGACCTCCTCGAAGGAGCAGCCAGCCATCCCCAACAGCAGTGCCAGCCTCTGACAGCCCTTCTGCCAAACAAGGTGTGTGTGCTGTCCTTAGTCCTGGCCCGAACTCCTTAGCTCAGCGTCCCAGCCCTGGATGATACCACCAGAGGGAATCTCCTCTACCCTGGGGGAGATGGGAAAAGGGATGGGGTGCAGCCTAAGGGGAGGGCCCCGAGGCTCACTGTCCTCCTTTGGAGGAGCCACTTGACCTAAATCTGTCCTTGTTCCCTCTACTAAGATGTGAAGAAGGCAGGAGAGAGACACAAGCTGGCAAAGGAGCGGCGAGAAGAGCGGGCCAAGTACCTGGGTGAGTGTTTGGGAAGCATCAGCTTCCTCACCCTCCTCATCATCACCCTTAAGGTCCTATCCATAACATTAACACTTCCGGATCACTTAATTATGTGCACAGTGCTAAGAGCAGCATGCGAATTGGCCCAGCTAATGCTCTCAACTCATATTGAGGATGAGGCAACAGGTTCAGAGAGATGAAATCATTTCCCTAAGTCACGCCGCACATGGAGCGCCTCAGACACAGACCAGAGGCTCATGCTGTCAGTCGCAGCCTGTGAAAACCTGTCCAACAGGCCCCACAGTCAGACAGGGATCTGGCACTAAAGAACTCATCCGCCCTTCAGTGCTGAGGGACCCCAAGGCCAGTCGCGGGGAGAGAGGCCTCCCATTCTGAGGCCTGGGAGTGGAGGCATCCTCCCACCAAGCAGGCAGGAGAATGACCCACCCTATGCAGGCTCCCTCACTCCTCTTGGGGCTCCTTTCCCGCAGCGGCCAAGAAGGCAGTGTGGCTGGAGAAGGAGGAGAAGGCCAAAGCACTGCGGGAGAAGCAGCTCCAGGAGCGCCGGCGGCGGCTGGAGGAGCAGCGGCTCAAAGCCGAGCAGCGCCGAGCGGCTCTGGAGGAGCGGCAGCGACAGAAGCTCGAGAAAAACAAGGTGCGTCTGTGTTCACGTCTGACAGTGCGTGCGTGGATCTGCATACCTGTGTGCGCGCACATCTGTGCACTGGCTCGGTGTGCACACACACCTGTGGTCATGCCTCTGCGTCATCTCTGTCCACATGGTCTTACTGGCGTTCTCATCTACAGCTGGGTCTCTGTGGGCACAACTTATAGGATCCGTGCAGCTGCAGGCGTGTTTGGGTCAGTACTAGCCAGTGTGGGCACCTGTAGCCGTGCGCTGTCGGTACAGGTGTTTCTGTGTGCAGGTGTGTGCCCCATGTGTATATTTGCTTGTTGTTGTTAATTTTTACTTATCGATTTGAGAGGCAGAGAGAGAGACATTGACTTGCTGTCCCACCCATTCATGCATTCTTTGACTGATTCCTGCGTGTGCCCTGAGTGGGGACCAAGTCCGCGATGCTGGCACACCAGGATGACGTTCCAGCCAACTGAGCCACCCGGCCAGGGCTGTGTGTGCGTGCGCGTGTGTGCGTGTGTGCTTGCGTGTGTCGAGCTCCACAATATGAGCAGAGACCTGGCATGAGCACCAGTGAGGAAATGAAAGGAAAAGGCGGCCTGGCTCTGCCCAGTGACCTCAGGCTGAAAGGAAAGCATCGCCCCACGGTCAGGATCCTCAGTGCCATGGGGACACGACACCACCTGGAATCCTCAGGCAGGGAGAGAGTCCCACGCTGTGCTCTGAGAAACAGCTCACACATTCAGGAAATGACTCAAGAGCAATGAAAAGCCCCCCAAGAACAAGTTGAAAGGGATCTGTTGCAAATGGTCCTTAATCATAGCAAGCATTCAGTAACCTTGGTTACCTGCAGTGAGTCAGAGAAAACATCTGGGGGAGGGCATTGTCACAGGAGAGAGAGGGGTCTTTGTCCCAGGTGCGATGAATGATTCTGAGCCCAGACCTCTCTCTCTTCTCGCCCTCCCCACCAGGAGCGCTATGAAGCAGCCATCCAGCGGTCAGTGAAGAAAACGTGGGCAGAAATCCGGCAACAGCGCTGGTCCTGGGCAGGGGCCCTGCAGCACAGCTCCCCAGGACGTAAGACCAGTGAGTGGACTGGGGGTCTGGGCGGGGAGGGGGGTGGTGAGGCCGGGGCCTGAGGAGTGGGGGAAGGGAGCAGCTTCAGTGCGAGGACTGGCAGCTCCCTGCAGCAGGTATGCCTTGCTTCGTGTGACTTGTGTGTCTTCTGGAGTAGTCTAGAAACCAAATTGTCCCTTCCCAAGGACTTCCACGACCAAGTCAGAGGTGGATTCTCTCTCTCGGTTTGCTTGTCAAACCTGTCATTTTGGGTTTAGCCTTCTTTGCTCCTGACAATTATTATTATTATTAGTTGATGATACATAAAAGAGGACTATGATGCCCTGTAGACATGGGCTGTTTAAAGGAAACTGCCACACACCTCCTTATGTACCGGCCTTAGAAGGTAGAGTTTTGTCTTTGAGTTTTCTTCACGTAGGGCCGTCGTGGATTTTGGTCTGATTCTTGGCTGGCATGTATGTACCGCTGTGTTGGGATATCTTTCTGTAATGGCAAGGTCCAGTATTTCTAGCTGTGTATCTTTTGGTGTACGTGCTCATGGATCTGGGAATTGTGTGTCGTGATATGGGCTTGCTGTGGTGCGTCTGTGGCCTTGTGGACCTCAGCGAGGGCTCCCAAGTCAGACAGAATTGGGTTAGAGTCCCAGCTCTGGCACTTGCGGCGTGACCTCTAACCTCTCGATGTCTCACTTTCCTCCTCCGTAAAATGGGGATAACAATACTACTTGCCTCCGAGGTTGTAGGTAGATGTTTGGGAGGATCAAGTGAGGTAACATGTGTGTGGTGTCCAGCACAGTGCCTGGTACACGGTAAGCACCCCCACGACTGTTAGCCATTACCAATACCGTGATTGAGTTGCCTCGATGTGTCCGTGCCTGTGTGCATCTGGGTCCAACACCTTACCTGTCCGTGTCCGTGTTTCTGTGTCTGTGCATGTCTGCACATACGTATGCATGCAGAAGTGCCCGTCACCCTATCTGCCTGTGCCCGCACGTTTTCGTCTTTTTCCATATGAGTATGTGGGTTTGTACGAATGACTGTGACTGTGGATTCTTCCGTTTAGGAACGTCTCTGCATTTGTCCCATTACGTGGGTATTGTAGCCATAGCGCCTTGGCCCGCAGTGTCAGCAATTGCAACACTGGGTGGTTGTGGGGGAGGGCTTGCAGCGCCCAGCCCTAGGGAATGGCTTCCTGGCCAGGAAGGCTGTAGTTTCTCTAGTTTTACTCCAGCTCCTTCCTCTGCTCCTTCTCGGTCGGCTCCCCCAATCCAGGTTGTCCCTGATCACCTACCCCTCACCCTCCTCCCAGAGCCAAGTCTGCCTCCTCCTCCCCTTCCTGGCCTGCCCACTCCTCCCCTTCCACCTGCCCGCGGAGCATCCTGCATGGAAGGCCTCAGTGCGCCCCGGCTCCTGTGTGGCCCGGCCCTAATGCCGTGTCTTTTCCCCTCTAGGTGGGAGCAGGTGCTCTGTGTCGGCAGTAAACCTGCCCAAACACGTGGACTCTATAATCAACAAGCGGCTCTCAAAGTCCTCTGCCACGCTCTGGAACTCCCCCAGTAGAAGTAAGAGAAGGCCCAGCCCTGCTCCCTCCAGAGTCCCATGTAGCCTCAGCCAAGCCTCCTCCAGAGCTCAGCAAGAGCCCCAGGTCCCAGGAGCCCTCACATACTCCAGGTCTCCATCCCCACTCCACCCCACCCGGGGCTCCGTGCCCCTCGGGGGAGCCGGCATTTGGGTCTGGACCCTGAGGACAGAGATGTGCCCTGCAGGGAGGAGAAAAGAGACAAAGGGCAGAGAGCAGGCAGAGAGCCTGGCAGGGGCCTCAAGAGCAGGTGGGGGTGGGGGTGGTAATGGGCAGGCAGCCTTGTCTGCAACCACAGCCAGCTGGCCTAGGCCAGCCCTAGACAGGTGGCCCTGCCCCCGAGTACCAGACTGGCCTGGGTGCTGTGTGTGTGTGGAGGGGTCCCCTTTTCTGCCTCTACCCTAGAGGGCCCATGCAGCCCTGCCCTCTCTGCCTTCAGAGCCTGGCCATGCCTTGGCTGGCTCTACAGTTGTGGCCAACCAGGGTGGCATAGCCTCTGCTTCCCACTGCCCTGGTGCTCACATGTGAAGGGCCATGGTAGGAGTTATTTATAAGTTTCTCCAGCTTTTATTTGGTTGCTCTGTTGCCTAGCAACCAAATCAGCTGTTGTACCAAACCCACCTGACTGAAGCTTAAAAATAACCCAGCAGCTGAGGGGGCAGAGCAGGGTGGCCCAGGGCAGCCAGGGCCCCTAGCAGCCTCTCCCTGGCATGCAATGCCCGAAAGTTGGGACCCTCCTGAGTCAGAGGAGCACGAGGACCCTTACTGTCCCAAATCCATGGGGTCATACCTCCCCAGCCCTCTGACAGCAGAAGGGAAAGGGCCCTACAGTGGGATGCCAACCCTGGGCAGCTCACAGTTCAGAGCCCTTTCACCTGGGAAGAGTGGTAGGAGGAGACCCTCAAGCTATGCAGCACTTTGCCCTGGAAAGTGTTTTGTTGCCTCAGTCTGCATTGCGGGGGTCAGACCCCAGGCAGAGAAGTATGGCCAGGGGTGACTGGATAGAGTCCTGGGGGAAACTCCTGGGGCTTGGCCTGGGATGGTACCTGGCCACCCTGCTTTGCTCTCGCCTGGCCCCTGTGGTGACCAGCTCCTCCTGGCATTCTCCCCCCAGATCGAAGCCTGCAGCTGAGTGCATGGGAGAGCAGCATCGTGGACCGTCTCATGACGCCCACCCTCTCCTTCCTGGCACGGAGTCGCAGTGCAGTCACACTGCCCCGCAATGGCCAGGACCAGGGTAGGGGCAGCGGCCCTGGGAGAGCCCCCACAAGGGGCCGGGCAGGGGCCAGCCTCACGTGTGGGCCACATCCCGACCACACTCATCCCTCTGCAGCCGTGCCGGTGTGCCCGCGCTCGGCCTCCGCCAGCCCCCTGATGCCGCCATGCAGCGCCCCCCGCAGCAGCATGCACCGCTGCACCCCCTCCTCCGGGGAGCGTGGGGAGCGCCGCAAGCCCAGCTCAGTGGGCAGCCCCGCCCCCGCCCACCGCAGGCCCCAGGCATCCCCGGTAAGTGGCCGCTCAGGTGGGGACAGGGAACCCAGCTTGGGAGTGTGGGCACCACTGACCTCTGCTCCCTGCCTGCCCACTCTCCATCCCCTTCCTCACCAGGTGCAGAAAAAGGAGAAGAAGGACAAGGAGCGGGAAAACGAGAAGGAGAAGAGTGCTCTGGCCCGGGAGCGCAACCTTAAGAAGCGTCAGTCACTGCCTGCCTCCCCACGCCCGCGCCTCTCTGCTGGCGCAGCCTCTGAACTCAGGTGGGCACAGCCTGCCTGTCACCAGGCCAATCGTTCATTCACAAGTATTTGTTGGACACCCACCTCTAGAATGAAAACTCCTTGAGGGCAGATTTTTTTTTTAATGTTTCTATCACTGAAGTACCCTAGCACCTAGCATAGTGCCTGGCATCTGGTAAACACTCAGCAAATGCCTGCTGAATGAATGAACGGACCTGCCAGGTTCTGTTCTAGGTGCTGAGGAAACTTTGTAAGCCAAACCAGGCCTCATTTTTGCTCTTACTATCTTACTGGCTAGTGAGGAGACAGACATTAATGAAATGAATGTGTAATTACAAACTGAGACATACTCTCAAAGGAAATACTACGGTTCTGTGAGAGCATATGGGGATGCTGACCTAGGCTGGAAGGGACAGTTCCCCGAGGAATGACATGCCCTGTATGTGTATGTGTCCGTGAGGACACTGTGTCCTCCAAGCCTAACATTTCCCTTTTCTCTCAGTCCCAAGTCTAAGGCCCGGCCGTCCTCTCCCTCCACATCCTGGCACAGGCCTGCCTCTCCCTGCCCCAGCCCGGGGCCCAACCATGCTCTGCCCCCAAAACCACCATCCCCCCGAGGCACCACTGCATCACCCAAGGGGCGGGTTCGGAGGAAGGATGAGGCAAAGGAGAACCCCAGTGCAGCAGGACACCAGGACAAGAACCAGAGCAAGGTCAAGGCCAGTGAAGAGAAGGAGCCTGCAGCCCCATCCTCGCCAGCACCCTCACCTGTGCCCTCACCCACCCCAGCCCAGTCCCAGAAGGAACAGCTCACAGCTGACATCCCTGCAGGTGGGCATGAAGAGAGGATGCAGAAAGGCGGCCGGGGCAAGAGAAAACAGCTTTGCCTGTGTAGGGGAGGTGGTCAGAGGTGTGGGCCCAGAGATGACTGGGGACTGGGTGTTGGGAGACAGGAAGAGGAGGCCCCTGCCCTTATCAGGCCCAATCCCAGGACATGGGCCAGAAAAGAGGATCTCACCATTCTTACGTGGATGGCAGAATTTGGATGGGTGGGTCACCCAGAGGTCTAGGAAGCACTGGACTTGCAGGGGTGCTGGAAGTGCCTGAGCTGTTGTGTGCTGACTCCTGGACCTTGATTCCACCCCAGATACCACTGTCCTGACCTCACCTCCAGTGCCCACCCCCGCAGCGGCCCCTAGCAAACCCATGGCCGGCACCACAGACCGAGAAGAGGCTACCCGGCTCCTGGCTGAGAAGCGGCGCCAGGCCCGTGAGCAGCGGGAGCGCGAGGAACAGGAGCGGAAGCTGCAGGCAGAAAGGGACAAGTGAGTGCACTGTTGAGGACCAAGGGGGTCCATATGGGGCCTGCTTAAAGAAGTGAGGGGCTGAGCGCGAGTTCCCTGTGTCCCCCAGGCGAATGCGAGAGGAGCAGCTGGCTCGGGAGGCTGAGGCCCGGGCTGAGAGGGAGGCAGAGGCCCGGAGGCGGGAGGAGCAGGAGGCCCGAGAAAAGGCGCAGGCCGAACAGGAGGAGCAGGAGCGGCTGCAGAAGCAGGTGCCCCCGCGGGCAGGCGGACCGGGCTGGGGCTGGGGCTGGGCTGGGGCTGGCCTGGAGGGAAGGCTGGAGTCCAGCTGCTCAAAGCTCTCTGGGGGCTTTGGCAGAAAGAGGAGGCCGAAGCTCGGTCCCGGGAAGAGGCAGAACGGCAGCGTCTGGAGCGGGAAAAGCACTTCCAGCGGGAGGAGCAAGAGCGGCAGGAGCGCAAGAAGGTAATGGCTAGAGCAGTGGGCGGGGCTTCTGTGGGCAGAGGGGGTGCTGGTGGGTGGGGTCATCTTCTTGGCTGGGTCCCTGTTTCCACTCATGGGACTAATGGGGATAGGGGAGTGGGCCCTACCTTGAACCCGTAAAAGGTAGGACAAGAGGGCATTGGGGTGAGTTCTAGTTCCTGGCCTGTAAAGGACAGGTAAGATCTGGAAGGGCCCAGAGACCCCGGGACTGGGGCTGGTTGGTGGGAGGTGTAGGATTAGGGCAGCACTAGAGTCTAACCCGAGGTGGGTCCTCCCAACAGCGTCTGGAGGAAATCATGAAGAGGACTCGGAAGTCAGAAGCTGCTGAAACCAAGGTCAGGATTCCCCAAAGGGCAGCGTTGGGAGTCAGGCCGAGTGAGGAGGAAAGGCACTCGGTGGAGGAAGGAGGCTGTGGCTGGCTGCTCAGGGTCTGGGTGGGGGAAAGAAGAATTCAGCACATCGGTTGGGTGGCCAGATACGCCTTGGGTCTGACTGCTCTTCCTCTTCAAAGCAGAAGCTGGACAGAAAGGAGACAAACACCAATAATTCTAGCCCAGGTAAATAAAGGTCCTATTCCCCTCACTCTGTCCCCTTCGCCACCCCATCATCACACCTCCTCCTCTCATCAGCCAGCCGCTGACGGCCATTTCTTCCCTTTCATAGACCCTGTCAAATCTGGGGAGCCTCGATCCCCAGGGCTGCAGAAGGAGGCTGTGCAGAAAGAGGAACTGGCCCCCCAGGAGCCTCAATGGAGGTACCAGCTCCCACTCTTGGGGACCCTGAGCAGGGAGTTGGGGGCAGGCTGGAGCTATGGGTGCCTGGGCTGTGCTAGGACGTGAGGTGCTGAGCTCTAGCCCTGCACCCACAGCCTGCCAAGCAAGGAGTCGCCAGGGCCCCTGGTGAATGGCCTGCAGCCTCTCCCAGCGCACCAGGAGAACGGCTTCTCCCCCAAGGGACCCACTGGTGACAAGAGTCTAGGCCGAACGGCAGAGGCACTCCTGCCCTTTGCAGAAGCAGAAGCCTTCCTCAAGAAAGCTGTGGTGC
Source organism: Anoura caudifer (assembly GCA_004027475.1). Lineage (NCBI taxonomy): Eukaryota > Metazoa > Chordata > Mammalia > Chiroptera > Phyllostomidae > Anoura > Anoura caudifer. Next base: position 219,775 of record PVKU01002528.1, read on the forward strand.
AGCCCCCGCAGGTCACAGGTAGGAATCCCTGACTCCCAGAGGCCTTCCCCAAACTCCCCAGCCCTGCCCTCTCTTCCAGCCCTGCCAGAGACCTCCTCACACTCCACACCCCAACCCGCACCTCCTGCCCCCACCCCACCCCACCCCGTGCTGGTCAGGCTTGGAGGCACAGCTGGCCTGACTTCCCCTCCCACTTTTTCCCCAGAAGTCCTTTAAGGGGCTGCCTTGGATCCAGGCACAGCTATGAGAGCTCCTCTGCATCATCTGCCAGGATGTCTGGAAGAGAGACAGGACAAAGCCGAAGTGGCCTGGACCCTGGGGTGGGTCCCCTCTGTTATTTTTAATCAGCACCTTATAGACTGTTGTCTCTTTGACTGGAGCCAGACCCTGCTCCTCAGTGCATTTGTGTGCTCACACGCGCGGACACCTCCCATACACACACATACACTCACAGCCTCTTCGGCCTCCTCCCTTGGGGAAGGGCCGTCTGTAGTATTTGCCTTGGTTTGGTGGGGTACAGTGGATGTGAATACTGTAAATAGCTTGTGCTCAGACTCCTCTGCCTGGAGGGGGCGGGTGCAGGAGGCAGACCCTCCCAGGACTCCCTGGGCAGATCTTCCTCTCTCTATTTAACTGTAACTGAGGGGGAGCCCAGGTCTGGGGATGGGGGGAACACCTTGGGCCACAGGATGCTGGTTGCTTTAGGGGTACCCATGCCCCTGCCCTCGCCTGGAATCAGTGTTATTGCATCTGATCAAACTTCTCCAGAAATAAAGTGAGAATAATTCTGCCAGTCCTGTCCATCCTTGGGGCTGGCGGTGGGGGTGGTAGCAGGTGGCCTCCTGAGTTCTGAGAACTTAAAGAGCCAGGGCTTGGGGCTGTCTTCCCCCACCTGGGAGTAGTCCTAGTGGTCTTCTAGTTTAGTCGTGGATTCATTCAGTTATTCATTTAACGAGGATGATTGCATCTACTCTCTCAGGCAGGGGGTGACATGCTGGGGACACACTAGTAGGAAAATATGTAGCCTCTTTTCTCAGGGAGTTTACAGCTTAGCAGGTGAGTGTTGTAGACACTGAGTTGCCAACTCAACACCCATTCCCATCCCTGCTTCCTCATTCCAAGCAGAATTCTGATTTTGTTCAGGTGGCCATCTTCCTCCTGGATCCCACTTTGTGCTTCAGTGGAGATGGACTGTAGCCCCAGGGTGAATTATTACAGTAATGAGCCAAAAATGGTGGTCCCAAAGCCCTTGAGGGTGATTGGCTTAGGTACGGGCACACGACACAATTCCAACCAGGAGATAGAAAGAAAAGCCTTCCGGGCTCCTAGGAGAGGCTTCCTCACTTTTGAAAAACAGACCATGAAGTAGCCAGGCGTGGTTGACCTTCCAGTATCCTGCTGCCTCGTATTCACACCCTGTGTGGTTCCTTCCATGTTGTACGAGGGCTGGGCTGAGTGGCCGAGAGAATACAGCAGAGGTGGTGGTGTCACATCCAAGATTCAGTCATTGAAAGATGCTGCAGCTTCTACCTTGGTTGCTCTCGCTCTTCAATCGCTCCCTCTGGAGGGAGGTGGCTGCTAGTCTCGGACGACCTTGTGGAAAGACCGGATGCAGGGACCAAAGCCCCCTGGGCAATGGCTGTGGGAATAAGCTCAGAAGCAGATTCTCCAACTTCGGCTCTGGTCCACAGCTTGACAATAACCTCATAAGAGACCCTCTGCCAGAACCAACCAGCTAAGCCACACCTGGGTTTCTAACCCTCGGAAACTGTGAGATAACAAAGGTGGTTTTAAACTGCCAAGTTTTGTGATAATTTCTTACACAGCCAGAGTTACCTAAGACGCCTAATGATGGAAAAGCCCTGCCTGTAGGATACAAGGTCCAACTGATGCCTGGAGTTGCTGCATCTGTCCTGCTCACCAACCTGAGGACAAAGCCAAGGTCGAGGGTGGCAGAGCAGCAAGAGGAGAAGAATCTAGATCCCCGAGAACATCACAATTAACCAACCTCAAAAGCAATCCTACCACTAGACAACTTTCCTTCTTTAAGCCAGTGGAGTTGGATGTTCTGTTATGTGGGGCCAAAAGCTTCTAACTCATCTAGGGGGATGCAGACAATAAATCAATGTATTTCCACTGTGAGCTGTGATGAAGGTGTCCTCTAAAGGTGCAGCAATTAAACTTGACCTGAAGGATGTGGAGGAACCAGCCATGTGGAAGAGCAGGCAGTTGAGTTGCAGGTGGAGGGGGTCAGTGTGTGGGAAGCCCTGGAAGAGTGGGAGCAGGACCAGCGTTCTGGGGAATGAGAAAGGGGTGGGCTGGGTTGGGGACAGAGGTAAGTGGAGGCAAGTCACACGTGTTGAGGATGAGGAGGGGCAAGGAAACAACTGACAGAACAGCTTCTAGGCCTTCCTCAACGAGAGGTCCTTTGTACACACCTCCTTCGCAGCCAGGCAGAGGCACCAACATTTCCCTGAAGGCAGCACTTTTCTAAATACTCTACTAGGGAATCACTTATTTATTCAATAAATTGTGGAGCACCAGCTAAGCACCAGAGGGATGTGATGGTAACACAAACTAAATGTGGAAGCTCCTGGAGCTTGCTGGTGGGGGAAGATGGGCGTCAGCCAAATAACCACACAAACATTAAAGGTGTGGTCAGTGCTATGAAAGTTGGCCTGTAGGGAGCAATAAAAGCATCCACTCATGGGCCTAAGTTGGGGGTCAGATAAGCTATCCCTGAATAAATGGTGTTTGGGCTGAGAGCTGAGGGGGGAGTAGGTGTTGAGTGGGCAAAGTCAGGAATGTGGAGAAAGGCGAGAGAAGCACTCTCCAGACAAGCGGGGGGGGGGGGGGGGGGG